>JASKMD010000017.1:3466079-3488625 GCA_030144725.1 Haematococcus lacustris
CAGCAGCCTGGTCAGGGTCAGGGCTCAGGGTGGCAGGGCTGAGCGACTGCTGCTGCTGCCCCTGGGAGCCGCCCACCACCCTGGCCACCTCAGGCCTGGCCGTACCACCCCCCGCTGTGGTGCGCTGGGTGGGGGTGGCAGCAGCCTGGTCAGGGTCAGGGCTCAGGGTGGCAGGGCTGAGCGACTGCTGCTGCTGCCCCTGGGAGCCGCCCACCACCCTGGCCACCTCAGGCCTGGCCGTGCCACCCCCCGCTGCGGTGCGCTGGGTGGGGGTAGTGGTAACATGGTCAGAGACAGGGCCCGGGGTGGCAGGGGGTGGCTGGTGTTGGGGGGCGGGGAGGCGGGGCTGCTCAGCCGGGGAGGGAGGGGTATGGTCTTGCCCTGTTTGAGGTGGGGGTGGGGGAGGAGGGGTAGTGGGCTGACCAGAAGGTGCAGAGGAGGGAGGGTGGGTGGCAGGGTGGTTGTGGGACTGGTCAGGGGGATGATCAGGGCGCCGTGGCGAGTGCCCAGAATGGGGAGGGGGAGGGGGTGGATGGGGAGGGGGTGGAGGGGGCCGGGGGGTGGGAGGCTGGCCTGCAGGCCCCTGAGGGGGCCTGGGAAGCTGCTCAGGGTCAGAGAGGGGGTCCTCTAGGGGCCGGGAGTCCCCACCCAGCTGGAAAACCTGCACCTTGCCCCAACCCCCGGTGGGTGTGGCGAACCTGCTAGGAAGGCGGGTCAGCTTGTCGTCCCCGACCGGGGTGGTCACTATGGCCTCCACTACGCACCCATTCCCCACCTCTGACCCTTTGAAACAGCTGGTGCGAGAGTGAGCTCCCAGGCGCTCACTAAGAACTGCTGCCGAGGACAGCTGCAGAGACTCAGGCAGGCCAGGGGGAGGGGCAGGGCTGACCTCATACCCCACTGCCCTGAGCAGGGCAGCCACCAGGCCCACCTTGCTTGCTAGGGGACTGTTGTGATGGATGACCACTTTGACTGCCCCAGGGGGGGGGCCTGGATCTAGAGGCTCCACAGGCACCCACAGGGTCTCGCCTAGGAACTTCACCTGAAGCGAGGGTTGGGCAATCAGCTGGGCGTCTAGGCTCCTGCCTGCTGGACTGGTGTGGTCATGCACCAACACCAAACCGTGGTGGGGGTGGCCTGCAGAGTGAAGGCAAGACAGGGAGGCGACTGCCCTGCCCTCACGCTGCTTACGGGCTAGAAGGGCTGTGCTGCAGGCCTCAACAAAGGCTGCCACGTCGGCCTGGGGGGGGGGAAGAAGGGGGTGCTGCTGCTGGTACAGCTGCAAGCGTTCCCTGCAAAGGCGGCCCAAAGGGACAAACCAAGCCCCAGCACTGAAGTGCTGAAGGGTTTGGGGCTGGATATGGGAGTCCCTGGTCAGAGGCTGGGCCGAGGAGAAAATGTAACGCTGCAGCACCTGCGCCAGCAGCTGAGAGGTAGCAACTGGCTCCATAGGGTTCTCCGTGGCAGCCTGGGGGGCCAAAGGCGCAGGCAGGGGCACGACGTCAGCAAAGCACCAGCCAGGGGGTAGCACACTGGGTGAAAACTTAGCTCAGCGGTCCCCCAATGACCCGGGGGCTGGGCTGGAAAAATAAGGGTGCCGGCTTGCACAGAGTGCAGCACACAAGGCGGGGTTTTCTTCAGGTGGTCTTCTCCTTGTCGATGGAGACTCCACTCCTGCTGCTGCTGCTGCTGCTGCTGCTGCTGCTGCTGCGACTGTGCTTATGTCCTACGCTGTATTGCTAGGCTGAACGCGAAGCTGTGCTGCTGGGGTGCTGGGTTGCTGAGGAGCGATGCTGTGCTGCTACGCCCAAACTGCGATGCTGAACGCGAGGCTGTGCTGCTGGGCTGCTGAGGAGCGATGCTGTGCTGCTACGCCCAAGCTGCGATGCTGAACGCGAGGCTGTGCTGCTGGGCTGCTGAGGAGCGATGCTGTGCTGCTACGCCCAAACTGCGATGCTGAACGCGAGGCTGTGCTGCTGGGCTGCTGAGGAGCGATGCTGTGCTGCTACGCCCAAGCTGCGATGCTGAACGCGAGGCTGTGCTGCTGGGCTGCTGAGGAGCGATGCTGTGCTGCTACGCCCAAACTGCGATGCTGAACGCGAGGCTGTGCTGCTGGGCTGCTGAGGAGCGATGCTGTGTGATTACTGAGGCTTTGCCTGCACGCGTATGCAGGCAAGAGATCCGTTAAACAATCCCCGAAACAATCCCCGAAACAATCCATGCCCGGCCTGCAATGCGGAGGGCGTGAGAGCTGGGGCTAAGAGTGGGCAGGGCAGGGTCTGCGTTGGCCGGCTGGGCCTGCAGGGGAGTATTGTGTTGAGTTATGTGTGATGTGTCTTGTGGTGTGCAGCACAGAGCGACACACAGCATGAGAGCGGCATGGGAGCGGGCCAAGTGAGATCAGATCGCTAGCACACAGCCATCAGCGGCGTCAGGGATGGGAGGAGGGTTAGGAAGGACATGATGTGGAAGGTGGCTGGGGCTGCTGGCAGAGGAGCTCATGCGTGGGCCACTATGGCGGTGTCACGCACCCAGTATGCAGGCTGTGAGTGTCAAGGCTGGAGCTGCCCAGGGGGTGCCCAGGGGTGGCTGTCAAGAGCTGCTGCCAACACAGCATGATGTGCTCAGGCAGTATGCGGCAGCTTAGGTTTGTGCGTGCTTGCATGACATCCTGAGCATACCTCTGCATGCCCCTCGGTGTCCCCAAGGGTCCATGCATAGTGTTGTGGGTAGTGGTCATTTGATGTGAAGCATGAAAGAGACAACAACCTCGACAACGGGGTCAGCAGAGCAGCAGCAGCCACAGGAGCAGCCGAAGCAGGAGGAGGAGGGAAGGGAGGAGGAGCAGGAGGTGGAGGAGGAGGAGGGAACTTGAGAGGAGGAGGGAAGGGAGGAGGAGGAGGTGGAGCTAGAACCCCCCAAGGTGAAGGGTTCATGAAGTCAGCAGTAGGCATTTGAGTAGAGAGCACACTGACAGCAAGTCGAGTGAAGTCACAGCAGCCGCATGAGGATGAAGATATGAGAGGGAGGGGATAAGCAGGAGGTAGAGGGTAAGCACGGGTGGTCAGGCAGGCTGCTGTCTGCTGTGAGTGCTTTGTGTCCACCTGCCTGCATCGTCCACTGCACCAGAACAGAAGGGCCCAGCAGCCATGCGCAGCACGCGGCAGCCCTCCAGCCGACCCCTCACCCGTTGAGGCTGGCAGACCTGCTCCCCTGCAGCAGACCAGGGTGGGGTGGGGTGAGTACCAGGACACTGCAGGGGGCAGGGCTATGAGTGGGAGGGTTCCAGGATGATGAGTGGGAAGGGGAGTGCCAGGGCACTGCTGGGGCAGGACACTGCAGGGGGCTGGCAGGGTTGAGCAGGGGATGTCAGGAGGGGGGCCAGAGTCAGGGTCGTTCAAGACATTCAAGTCAGGGTCTCTGATGACTTTCAAGTCAGGATCTTTGAGGACTTTCAAGTCAGGATCTTTGAGGACTTCCAAGTCAGGGTCAGGGGAGTTCAGAGGCATGCAGTAGGATGAGCTGGAGAGGGGGTGCGTGAGCTGTAGGGGTGGACAACAAGGCAAGCAGGCCCAGGTCAGAGGTGGGCCCAGGTCAGAGGTTCAGCCAGGATCAGCATTCAGGGTGCAGGCCAGACATCAAGGCTCACGATTGGGAACAGACAGGGAGTGGGCTAGGCGGTGCTGGGGTCAGGGTTGCCATGCCGCTGCCGCTGCTGCCGCCGCTGCTGCTGCCGCTGCTGCTGCCACTGCTACCGCTGCTACCGCTGCCGCCGCTGCTGCCGCTGCCGCCGCTGCTGCCGCTGCTAGCGCTGCTACCGCTGCCGCCACTGCTGCCGCTGCCGCCCCTGCTGCTGAGTATGATGAGGATTTGGGTGCAGGGCCGGCTAGAGCTCCAATGTCCTGACACGGCAGCACCTCAGCAGCCACACACGCAGTCAGCCTGCAGAGCCCTGCTGACCCTACCCTGCCTGCCTCCCTGTTGGCAAGGCAGCCATAAACAGCCCTGAGTCGCAACCACCTGGGTGGTTGAGTCACGCAGGGGGTGAGTGCACGCCTCACTGACTGGTGGCGCATGGCATGGTTAGCCTGTCCCAGCTCATACCTGCTGATCTGTATACGTAGGCTCTTCGCACCCACACCCTCCACTGCTCAGCACCCACACATGCGGTCAGCCCTACCCTGCCTACCTCCTACTTGGCAAGGCAGCTGCTGATCTGTGTACGTAGGCTCAGGCGGTGGTGGCAGCATCAGCGGCAGCGAGCGGTCAGGGGCAGCAGCAGCAGCAGTGCTCACCTGGTCCGCCCTGCCCCAGTGCGCCCTGCGTTGAGGTGCCCCAGGACCACAGCTGACCAGAGGTGCTGCGTGCCAGGCTGTGCTCACTGCCTGCGGCCAGCTCCTCCACTCCCACTCCTGTGAAGCACAGCAGCCACCCTGCAGCCTGGCAGCCCCAGCAGGACCACCGCGACACGCTGCACAGCTCTGCCTGCTGTAGCCAGCTGAAGCCGGGGGGCTGTAGCGGCTGCAGCTCCACCAGCCCCACCAAGGATGGAGAGAAGGGAGGTCAGAAGGGGAGGGTGCATGCATGCGTGTCATTCTGCTCAGGGAGGGTTGAAGGTCAGGATGAGGTCAGGGTGAGTGTTCAGGGTAAGGGCACTGGAGCACGTGTGCGAACCAGCCAAAGTCACTCACCCACCCAGCTCTTGCAGGTGGTTGTGTGGAGAGCCATGACGTCACACATCACTCATGCATGACCCATTTCTTGGGGAGCGCAAGGGAGGGGACCCACCTGTTAATGGTTTGACCAGGCGTGGTTCAGGGACCCTTGCCTTGTCAGTGGGCCCAATGCCCAGCTGGCCGCTGGCATTGCTTCCCCAGGCCCACACCTCACCCCCCTCTGCACTGCAGCTCAAGGCAAGCCAGGCCAGGGCACAGCATGCAGGGCTCAGCTTCCCCTACCCATCTCACACCCTGGCACCTTCAGATACCCAGGTACCCTGCTGGCCCCCAGCCCTCACCAAATGCTTGCCAACCCCCAGCCCTGCACTGCCCGGTCGCCCCCCCACCCTGGACTGCAGCTGTCTCCTGGCTGGCCTGCCCTGCTGCCTGCCCACTCACTTGTGAGGCACAGCGTGTGCTGCTCCCCTGCTGCTACAGCCACTGCGGAGTCAGGCAGACCCACCTCAAGAGGGACCTGCAGCCGGGAGCAGCGGCAAGGGGAGCAGCAGGAGATGGACTTAGGTGCTGTAGGGTAGGGTAGGGTGGGTGAGGTGTGATCCACTGCCCCATGACGCATCCCACACAACATCCGACAAGACTGCCAGGCCCATCCCTTCAAACGACGCAGCCAGGCAGGTGACCAGCTTGGCATCGCAGGATGTTATATATACATCACACGAGGCATGGGGAGGGGAGCAGGTGGGGCTTATTGGAGCTGTGCTGCATGGCTTGGGCTGACAGCTTTGCTTGCTAGAGGCAGGGATGGCCCAGGCCTGAGCTGCAAGCTATATGCATGTACAACATTATGCATACAATGCATACTACTTTGAGCCCACAAGTGTGGGTGAAAGGCACCCATGGGCTATGCTATCCATACAGGCAGTATTTACTATGCAGTATCTGTGCTAGTTCCCATTGAGCCGTATCTGCTCCAGCGCATGTTGGCCACAGTGATCATGAGGAAGGTGTAAGTATGCTGCTGCTGCTGCTGCTGCTAGTGTTACTCACAGGGATGAACTTGTCTTTCTCACTGTGACCCAGCTGGCCCTGGCTGTTTGCACCAAACGTCAGCACGCTGCCATCATCTGCAAGTAGCAGCAGCAGGCCTGCAGCAATAGCAACAGCTGCTGCTGTGTCCTGTGTGTCTGAGTCCACAGGCCACACCCTTTGACATATTGGAAAGACACTGCTGTAACTGACAGGTGAGTGTGTGTATCGACGAGTTTCAACATCACAACCAGAGACTGTGGCACACAGCTTGGCAAGCCGCATGCATTGCAGTGGCCGATAACGCATTGCGCAGCACCTATGCTTCTAGCCATGGCACGTGCTGCTACTTTCGACCCCTACAAGCCATGAGGCTCGGAACTGCGGCCGGGGAGCAGCATTGGGAGCGCACCCGTCAACACCACAGTATGAGCTCCGCCGCACGCGACCGCCTTCACATCGCTGCCTACCAGCGAGCCAACGATGCGCGGCAAAGACTGGCTCGCGCAGTCCAGCCCGTGGCCCAGCCTGCCCATCGCGCCATTGCCGCAAGTCGCAAGGACGCTGCGCAGGCTGGGCATTGCTGGTATTTGCCACTGTGCGCTACAAGCCACGTCTAGCTGATTATATATAACGTGCTTAGCTCTCTGATTGCCAGTGTTGTGGTTGTTTTTTGCGTTGTTTGTGTTGTTTGCGAATTGTGTGGGGTGGAGCAATTGACACTAATAATCCATTTGCTATACATTTTCATTTGACGGGGGCTGGTCCTCAGAGCTACGCGTAGAGAGCGTGGCTGCAGGTCAACAATCAGGCAAAGAAGCTGTGGCCGGACCGCATCCTGGCCCTGGCCTATGGGGCAGCTGGCTTCAAGGGCACCGGCACCATTGGCTGCAGGGGTGTCCCTGTCAGCCAGATGCAGAAGGAGGCAGTGAAGCAGTTCAGGCCAGAGCGTGTGGTGCTGGTGGATGAGTTCCGCACCAGCCGGGTCAGCTCAGCCGACAACACCCCCAGTGAGACCCTCCTTGACACGCCGCCTGAGTCCTTCATAGGATAGGGAGTTGTTGGCAGTGTTGGGAGGTGGTGGAGTCAAGGTGACTAGGTAGGGTCAAGATGAGACATCTTACAAATGTGCATTGCCCCATGTGTCCATGCAGGTGGCTGCGGCCAGTGAAAAGCATGGCAAAGCGATCCCAAGTCCGGGGCCTGATGTGCTCAACAAGCATCAACAACATCACCAGGTAAGCACAGACCCAATCCTACAAATGTGCATGACATGAGCATATCCCACATAACATGGCACATGAATTGACGTCATGCATCTTCCACACCCATGTGCAGGTTCCACGCCCCACTGAGCTGTGCTACTGGACTAACCGCCCAGCCATGCCAAAGCCAGGCCAGCCAGGCCAGGAGTGGGTGATCATACCCGACAAGCCCATGTTGCGCAAATGGCAGCGCCAGTTGCAGCAATAGCCAGCTACAGCTCAAGACAATCCCAAGCAAAAAACAACAATGAACCCCTCACGAAGGGGATGTGCTTAGCATAACGTGCTTAGCAATCAGAGCCTCCCTTGAAAAGAAGGTGTGTCCTTTACACGAGGTTTATTTCTCGCTCCGGTTGAGGATTGAGCATCGAAGCACACCAGTGTGTAGAGGGCTCGCTTGGCTACACGGAATGCCTGTCTTAAGCTCTATCGAATGTGTACATGATGCATAATCTGGGCGTGAACCCGGCATACATTTTGTGGGCAGATATCACCATGCACGCCTCCACTAGTAGTGGCACTACCCTCGACCTTCTTAATGATGCCGCGATGACGCAAACGCAAGTATGTGTGCAATCGCGCTTTGTGTTGCGATGGCCTGAACCGCGAGTTTGAAACCCAACTGAAATGCTTCTTTGACGCACCCACAATACTGCTAATGCTGCGATTAGAATAGCTGCATACTTCTTAGCATCGGTTAGCTTTCCTCGTCAATTGTGTCGCTCGCGCTGTCAAGCGAGAGACGGAGTGGTTGTATGCTCTAGCGGTTCAACAAAACACTATGTGCATCCTTCACCTTTGATTACAGTAGACTATCTGGCCTGATAGTCAAACTGACCGCGGGACTCTTCATACTCAAGCCTTTTCTGCTCGTTTCGCTGTCTACGCCCCGTATTTGTTATAGCTAGAGCATGTGTGCAGATGCGCAGTCTTTGTTCTGTCGCTAAAGCGGTTTCGGACATCACCACCGAGACATGTGGTCACCCCGCTGCACCCCTGATAACATCTTACCGGTCTTTAAGAATTTTACAGCGATTCTTGTGCTGGGCGGGGGAGCTCATCAACGCGAAGCTAGCGGGCTGCTCGGGCTGATGTGCACCAATGCCGGGGCGGGCGGGGGTGCTGAGAGATTGGGTCGCGTTGTGCCGGGAATAGCCTACTTAGTGGGGTTGTGATGAGAGAACAGCTATCGCGCTCGGTGGCTCCGCTGCATGGACGCGCTCAGGTTTTTTGTGTCACGTGACCCCATGTCAATTTTTTAGTAATGTGGGCCTTCTTGCAGTCCATTTAAATGTCCAACCAGGTCGTCAAATGATGCACTGCCAGTTGTGTGCGTTTCCTTGTGTGGGATATTAATGTGTCTATGAGACAGAAACGTGTTATGTTCACGTTTGGGCCCTTGATGCTGCTCCGAAATAGACCCCCGTGAACCTTACACCCAGCCACAACAATTGTCCGCCTCATATTCAGCCTCCAGCTGCTCACTTTGCAGCTCTCTCAGCACCCAACGACGCAATTCCCGACGTCCCTCTTGCCTCTTCCACCCCATGTGCATGCGATATCGTTCACAGTGTTTGTTGGTCAGTTTGCCAAAGCACACCTCATCATGCAGCAAATCGGAATGATACAACATCAACAATGCATAACACTCTTCGTCTTCCCTCACCTCCTTCACAGTGTCTTGAAACATGGGCATGGGCTCAAGTGGGGTGGTGGTGTCAGGCTTTATGCACGGCAGGCATGGCACACTCATGCACGTGCTGCACGCACAACCAGCCTGCATCGCCCTACACCCCTTCACATCATTATGCATGCGTTCCACATCAGCCTCAGGCATACTGCATACAGCTGCTTGCCTAGCGTCGTCAAGCACAAGATAGCGCCGAAACATTATGTGGCCGCGTTGCCTGTGCCTGTGTCTGCCTGTGTCTGCCTGCTGCTGCTGCAACAAGTGTTGCTGTGCTGCCAGCTGCTGCTGCACCTGGCGTTGCATTTCAGCCCTACTTTGTGCCTCGAGCTGTTGCTGCAACCTGTTAACCTGGTGTTGCAGCTCCCTCAAGTGCAGGTCCGCCTGCTGCTGATCTAGCTGCTGTTGTTGCTCCCTCAGCTGTTGCTGCAGCTGCTGTTGTTGCCCTGTTAGTTGCTGCTCCCACTGTCGCACTGCTGCCTGCTGCTTCACCACCAACACAGCAAGTTGCTGCTCCTTGCGTTGAAGCCCACTCCGCTGGAGGTCCTGGAGTTGTTGCTGCAGTTGTTGCAAGCGCTCCTTGTCAGCAAGCTGCTGCTCCCTGTGCTTCAGGTCTGTTTGCAGCGCCTCAGCCTCATAAGCACCAGCATCAGCCTGGGTCTCAGCCTGGGCCTCAGCCTCGGCCTGGGCCTCAGCCTCAGCCTGGGCCTCAGCCTCAGCCTGTGACTGGGCTTCAGCTTCAGCGGCAACAGCCTGGGCCTTGGCTTCTGCCTCAGCAGCCCTGCGCTGTGCCATAACCTCACTCGCTTTCAGAGCGTTGGCACACTTAGCCTTCACTCCCCTCTTCTTGTCAACCATGGCCTTCACTGGCCTGCACACCGGCAAACACAGTTATCAGCTCAGTTCCTGCATATTTTTGAATGATTCTTGCTGCTCGTGGTTGCTCGAGAGCCACAGGCATCAATGTATGGATAATCTTGTGCGAGACTGCGATTCTGCAAATTGCACCTGGCAGCAATCCGCCGTCGCGGTCACGCCTCCATCTTGGGAGAGGGTCGTGATGCGTGCTAGGACGCAGCAGCACTGTTGCGTGCTGACCTGAAAAGTTGCGATGTCCAGTCAGGATGCGAAATTCAGCCGCGCTAAGTCCAGGCTGCCTATAGCAGTCGCAAATATTACCTGCGAGGCTCCAGAACACGTCGCATGTTGGGGGCCAGCCACCCGGCAAACCGCTAGGGCTGGCTGCACTCTAGTCAGGCCATCGCCAGCTCATCGCACCATTCGGCGACCTCATCCGTGCAGAAATGAGTTAGATGTTATCTCTTGAGCCATGGGGGTGCAGCCAATGGCGGGGGTGACCATGTGGTTTGGTCCCACGGTGCTCAAACCTGCCGTGTAACAACACTCCCTCGCCGCATCATGTGTCCTCCCAACCGGCCCCACTAGCACCCCGCCAGCACTGGCAAGGCCAGGCCTCTACATTCCATAGCAACCCCCCCATGGTACCACCCCAATTTACATCCACCTATAGTTGCTAGCATCCTGACCTTGGATTAAGCCGTCCCCTTGCTAGCATGCTTCAATGCAGCTGATGAGCAACAACTTTATGATGGCGAACAACTAGTAGGACTGCAAGCATCCATCAAACACGTAAAAGCAACTTCCCGAGCAACTACAACGTCCCTCGCCGCACCACCTCATGGCCCCTAAGGGTGTCACGCTCCTACAACACAACCTTGCCATTGTTGATGGATGCACTTGCACAAAACAACACAACCTTGCCATTGTTGATGGTGCAGCCATCCATCTGGACATGAACTGCTGGCGCTTTGCTCAACTGGCCTGCATGCACACACGCACACACATCCCAACTCACGTCCAGCCCCCCATAACAGCATCCCACAACAACCTCACCACAACAACCCATAACAACACTTCATCGCAACACCCCATGGTAATACTTTGGTAACATTCCATGGTACTCACGTTTAAATGTGCCTTGCATTTTACTGGAAACCAACTGTCAAATGCACTCCCTCGCCCACCATGTGCCCTCCCACCTGGCCCGACTCGCACCCCATGGCAAGGCAAGGCCTCTACACTCCATAGCAAAGCCCCCTGGCAACACCACTTTTCACATCCACATTGACCACTTGCATGCGCAGCCTCTACCAAGATGCCATGGCCTAGATGCCCTCTCATTCAGGCATCCTTGTACTAGCATGGTTAGAGGCAGTGGAGGCGGAGGCAGCCAAGGATGTGAAAACATTCAGGAGCCTTTGCTTTGGCGGCAACTTGTGTCATGCATGCCACGACGTGCATACCACATTGGTTGGGTACAATAGATGAGCAACATAAACTTGATGGCAAAGAGCTAGCAGGACTGCAAGCACCCTTCCCAGGCAACTGCAACGTCCAACTGCACTCCCTCCCCGTACCACCACACCGCACCACCTCATGGCACAATATGGCACATGGCTGCCATAGCTTGACCAGACTACACAAGCAAACACCAGGCATCACATAACTACCAAAAGGGAGAGTGATTTCAGGCAACACCCCCTGGGCTTGAAGAAAGAGCTGCTTTGGTACGCTGCTCAATGTGGTGCTTGACAAAGCGTCGAAGTTATGCAACAAAGTCTTTTGGGTTGGTCGGTGCTTGGGTGGGATCTTGTAGAAGTTGATGTACACTCCTACAAATTAATCCCTGCGTCCGTCCCTGCGTGTTTCCAACCTTGTCCGATCGGGCTGAAATTTTTATAGAGGGTAGTTTGCAAAAAATAAAACATATTTTGCAAGAAAAATATTCTGAAAAAATCAACAGCTGTTGCGCTGTGGCCCGCAACCTATCCCTGCACTCATCCCTGCACTCTAGCCACAGGGCCACAGCGCAGCCGCCTTTGATTTTTTAAGGTTTTTTACTGAAAAATATGTTTTATATCCTGCAAACTACCATCTATCAAAATTTCAGCCCGATTGGACAAGGTCGGTCAACACGCAGGGACGGACGCAGGGATAAATTTGTAGGAGTGTAGCCCCACAACTGTGCCAAAGTGAAGGCCGCAGCTTGTAGCCACTGTAGTCAGCTCCTCGAGGATGCCTGCTGCTAGCTGCTCTCAATTGGCCGAGGCTAGCGACGGTGCCAATGTTGAGCACCAGCTCCTTGTTGTCCCCCACCATGCAAGACTCCATCACCACCTTGCGTGCTGCTCGTGCCACTGCTGTCTTGGCGGCGGATGTACGTTCCATGTCACGTTGTTCCTTCTGGAGGGCCTTCATCCGTGGCTGGAGGGACACGGCGTCCATGGTACGGAATGATGCAGGGTCAGTCTTGGCGATGACAGCGCCTTGCAATGCTGCCAGCCCTTGCTTGCTGCCATGTCCATGCTTGGCGTGTTGGAGGGCTGACTCCACATGCGCATTGGACATTGGCGCTGCCCCAAAGAAGTGCAACAGGTGCATGAAGAGTCGTGGGCTGCATTCCTCGTTGGCAGCCATGGCTTCAATGTCAGCACGGAACATGGATACAGTGTTGAACGGATCGCACGTCCTTGGACATGGCTCTCTTCGCTGTTGCTAGCTGGGCCCGCATGGCTGCCAGCTGGGCCCGCATGGCTGTCAGCTGGGTCACCATGCTTCTGACCTTACTCTTGCATGCTGCTAGCTCTTCTTTTGAAGCTGCAAGTTCTGCTTCGCTGCGGTGCAAAGACACTTGCACGGCTTGCACCTCGTTCTCAGACTGTTGCAGCACTTGCAAGCACTGATGCATTTGCTCTTGGCACTCTTGCAGGTCTGTGGCGGTGCGCATGTTGACTGTCTGGCATGAGCGGAGCTGAGATCTGGCCTCTTCAAGTTCTGCCTCTGTGACAGCAGCTGTACACATGAGCATTTGTTGTTTCTGAGCTGCTGCTGCACGAGCAAGCCCCGTAGCACGATTGGCCCTATTAGCCTTGGTGCGTATGCTGATACCACCCATGGGGTGGCTGCCTGAGGTTGGTTGAGATGAGGAGAGACAGTAGGTGGAGGTAGGCCAGGAGGTAGGCTAGGAGGTAGGCTAGGAGGTGGGTGGGCTGGGTTGGGCCGGGCTGGGCTGGGGGAAGGCTGGAGAAGGGCTGGAGAAGGGGAAGGGTCCCAACAGACCTGCAGCCAAGGGGCATGGAAGTGAGGGAGATCAGGCTGGGCACTAGGTGTTAGCCACTGGTGGTGGTAGGCACATGGTACAGGGCAGGGTTAAGCCAAGCGATGTTGCGTTGTAGCCACTCACCGGCAGGTTGGTGAAGGGTGAGGTGGCTTGCTCTTTGCTGCTGGGTAGGGGAGGGATAGGGGTGATGTCAGGGGGGAGGTGAAGGGGAGGGTAGAAGTAGATGGGTACTAGGGTGGGGTGGGGTGAGGAGGTGGTGGTAGGCTAGGAGGTGGTGGTGGTGGTGGCGTGGGAGATTGTCGTGGGGCTTGTCGAGGGCTCCTGCAACAGTTGACAACCATGGTGTTGGGGGTAGCTATGCACGAGGTGGACAACTGTTTGGTAACGTCTGCTTTATCTACACTTCATACAATATGGTCATCCCAAGCAACATAGCAAGTTGCGTGTAGCTAACTCATGACAGTCCTTACCTCAAATTGAAACGTACGCCTAAGCTTCAGGACCATATGTGACCTTGCCCCCACAGATGCGGGACCACAAGCGCGTCTACATAAAGAAAGCAATGTCGGGTTGACTGAGGCCCCGTTTCCAATAGCGGAGTTGGAGTTGGAGTTGGAGTTGGAGTTGGAGTGCTTGGAGTTGGAGTTGGAGTCCTCGCGGAGTCGCCAGCAGCACTAACCACCAGCCCAACCGCCGACTCCAACTCCGCCATTTACAACAGCGGAGTCCGGAGTTGGAGTTGGGACTCCAAATCGACTCCAAATTGACTCCGCGGAGTCCCCAGGACTCCAGCCCCCCCAGGACATTTCATGGAAATCCTTAGCTCGTTTGATGATGGTGGTGGTGATGGCAGCAGCTTCAGGCTCCGGCACGCGTACTATCAGGTGGACACCGCAGCAGGACAACGTCTCGCGTCTCTCGCTGGCAAGTGCGTTGCCGAGTGGGCTGGCAAGCCGAACTTCAACTTGGGGGACCTCTTGGCTGCTGAGGCCCAGAAGCAGAGTATGATGTCATCGCAGCAAGCAGGCTTGATTACATGAAACGGGGATGTCAGGCCGTCTACGCGTATCACAAGGCGCTCAGTAAGTACTTAGTATGCTTCTGACCTTACTCTTGCATGCTACCAACTCTTCTTTTGAAGCTGCAAGTTCTGCTTCGCTGCGGTGCAAAGACACTTGCACGGCTTGCACCTCGTTCTCAGACTGTTGCAGCACTTGCAAGCACTGATGCATTTGCTCTTGGCACTCTTGCAGGTCTGTGGCGGTGCGCATGTTGACTGTCTGGCATGAGCGGAGCTGAGATCTGGCCTCTTCAAGTTCTGCCTCTGTGACAGCAGCTGTACACATGAGCATTTGATGTTTCTGAGCTGCTGCTGCACGAGCAAGCCCCGTAGCACGATTGGCCCTATTAGCCTTGGTGCGTTTGCTGATACCACCCATGGGGTGGCTGCCTGAGGTTGGTTGAGATGAGGAGAGACAGTAGGTGGAGGTAGGCCAGGAGGTAGGCTAGGAGGTAGGCTAGGAGGTGGGTGGGCTGGGTTGGGCCGGGCTGGGCTGGGGGAAGGCTGGAGAAGGGCTGGAGAAGGGGAAGGGTCCCAACAGACCTGCAGCCAAGGGGCATGGAAGTGAGGGAGATCAGGCTGGGCACTAGGTGTTAATGCAGTGAAGGCATTTGTCGTTGCAATACCCAGGTGGTGGTGAGCCTTATTCCCATTGCACTACGCTAAGAAGAACTTGGAGGATAATTTGCTTCCATCGTCGGCGGGCAATGCGGCGCCGCATGTCCCTCGCGTTATTCACTTCAATCGCATCCATCGCAGCTAGCAACACAAATGGGCGGAGCACAAATGAGCAGCGGCTCTAAGTCTAAGTCGAGACATGTCCAACTCCAACTCCGGGCCATTGGAAACGGGGCCTGAGCCAGCAGGGATGCGGATCGCCGGCTGTACTTGCCTTCACATCGTGAAGAGTCCACCACGCCATTGCGAAGGATTATCACAGTGCACTTGCGCTGCGCGATGTTGTGAGGGCGGCCGGCTGGTCGGTGGCCGCACTTAATTCGCTTACAGGGTTCCTAGCATATCGGGCGTGTAGAAGATTACGCGGTCATCGCATGCCGCACGGTGCTACGCCCATCGCACACGTCCCGGCACCGGTTGACAAGGTTGTGTAAATTACTTTCAGAGTTGGGAGGGTCTGACTTAGAACACGATACAGATGCAGAGCTCAACTGCTGCAGCAATTGCCTTGCTGCTCATATTGCTGCAGCTTGCTCGGAGTAGCTTGTTTGGCCTTCTAAAAATGAACAAAGTACCCTCAACAACTTCCAGCGGTAGACACATACTCAGGTTCAAGGAGGTATACGTCGCTGGGAAATTCAGGGCTATACGGCTAATGTACAGGGTGGTGCACAGTTCACAGCGCCACAACCAGCCACCCAGTCCTGCCAGCTGCCTGCGCTGCACAACCCAACTTAGCTGCTACGACGACTACAGCTGTACTACACGCATGGCACCAGCCCCTGACCGCTGCTGCATGCTCCACTGGACGCCGGGCCATTAGACACATCGCAAAGCATGCTCTCGCCTGAACATCGTCACCCTGGTCACACGCAGGCAGGGGCAGGGCAGGGCAGAGCATGCCCACCCTTCCAGCTCAACTGGGTCTAAAGCAGGAGCCAATGACGCACTCAGCACCAACCATGTGCATCGCCCTGCCATCATGTCCCAAATCCTGCTGCTGCTGCTGCACCTCACCCTGCCCATGGCTGCCACAAAGCCCTCCAGCTTACCCTCCCCACCCCCTCTGCCCACATGAATCACAACCACCCCCCTCTCCTCCCCATCCCTCCCACACCCCATGGCCCTAGCCCCATAGCACCGCCCCTGCCCATGCGTCTCTCATGCGTGCTTACTGTCCCCGATGATGTGGCCGCCAAAGAAGGGTGCCAGGTCCACCACCTCCTGCCGGTACTCCACAGGGGAGCCGTCCGCAATCAGGAACTTGACGGCCTCGCCTGCCTGGGGGCTCTGCAGGGCGCAGCAGGCAGCAGGCAGTGAAGGGGGGCTGACGGGCAGGGGCGGCAGTCTGGCCAAAACCAGGCAGGAGGACAGGTGGTGCGGGCGGATGCCTAGTCCCGGCTGCTGCTGCTGCTGCTGCTGCTGCCTTAACACCACATGCCAGGGCCAGGCATCAGCAGTCCGCTGCACGGCACCTTCAACCCAAACATGGCAGAGCCTGCATCTGAGGCTGACACCCCTGCTGCAGCCTTGCTGCCAGATGCTGCCATGGCCTTGTTGCCCCAGCTGCACTGCCTGAGGCTCCGGGCTGTCAAGGGCTACCAAGGCTGTGTGGAGCAGGCTATGAGCCATGCGACGCATGCACGCCATGCAGGCTGAGGTCAAAGGCTGGGGAGTGCAAGGCTAGGCTGTGTTGGCCCACACCACTGTGCTGCGCCTCATCCCTGGCTGCCCTGAGTCATGGCTGCTTCTGCAGTGCTGCTGCCAGGCTGCAGCTCATCAGCAGCAGCAGTCAGGCTGCACACCGCCCTTCCACACAGCAAGCCGCCAGGCAGCAGATGTCAGCAGCAGCAGGGCCCCAGCAAACAGCACGCAGGGCCTGGCGCCTGACTGTGCAGCCGGCCAAGTACTGCAAGTCAGCCAGGTTGCCCAGGCTGCTGCTGCTGCTGCTGAGGCCTGACCCAGGCTTTGGCAGTGCCGTGCGCAGCCAGCAGCAGTGTGTGACAGCATGCGGGCTCTGCCCTGCCCCTTGCCCACCTCGACCGGGACGAATGTGCCCAGCTGCTCCACATAGCCCAGCACCTGGCCGCGCTTGACCTGCTCACCCTGCACACACCGCCACCAACACCACCAGCCCCAGGTCAGAGGCAGCACACCCGACAGCACTGTGCAGCAGCCTGAGGCCACCGCCATCACAACCACTGGCGCAGCGGGGAGGAGAGTGAGGGCCTGGTGCCCCGTCCCTTATGCTGGCCTGCTGCACAAGAGGCCTGGTCTGTTGCCTGGCTGCTGCCCCCTTCTGCTACTGCAGGCCACCTTGTCAGGGGCAGCAGGGGGCAGAGTTGAGCTGGCTGCCCTGCAAGCGTGTTGACCCTTGCTGGCCTGGCTGCACACTGATGCCTGGCTGCTGGCCTGCTGCTGGCATATGGGGCAGTAGTGTTGGGGCGCTGCTGGCTGACCCTGCAAGCAGCGGGGATGCTGCTGGGGCCTGACACCACCCTGACCCCCTGCTGCTGCCGGCAGGCAGCCTTGATCCCTGCTGCCCAGACTGGCTCCGTGCTGCCAATGTAGGAGCTGGCCACAGCAGCCTGCACCCACCTCATTGACTGCATTGCCCTTGCCGATGCGCTTGCCGGCTGCATACTTGCCTCGTCTGAAGATGCCCACCTGCATCAGTGCGCCACACAGCAGGGCATGAGGCGGGAGGGGGTTCTGAGCAGGCTGCCAGGTCCGCAGTGCTGACATGGCACCTTCGGCGACAGGATAGGGACCAGGCTCTCGTCCATAGACTCCTCCAAAGACTTCAGCGTCTCCATCGGAGTTGGTGCCGGGGTCGTGATGACCACCGTCTGCTGGGGAGCTGCGGGGGAGGACGCGCTGCCATCTTTTGTGCTGCGTCGCACTCTCAATTCGAAGTTCCCGACCTGCGACGTGCTGTGTGCAGTGTCAGCCTGGACGAGCCGCAGACCCCACGGGCATACCTCACCTGTAGGTGCATCTCCGCAATGCTGGTCTCCGTTACAAGCGTGTTCAGGAACCGCTGCACCTGCAATCATCGCTGGGCAACCGTGTTTGTTCAAGCCTGCGGCGCGCTGCACTGCTTTTGACCAACCTCCAGCGTGCTGGGTTGAACATCCGGGAGCTCAGCTTTAAGAGCGCCGCTTGACGGGCCGACTGCATCGCGCACACAGGGCTCCTAGGACATTGCTTTTAACGCCTGCATATCCGTCGGTGAGGGCTCCGCGTGCTCACCAACGGGTGTGCTCTGTGTCTTTGGCTCGACCTCAGTGGCCGCAGCCCGCAATGCGACAACCCGGGCGGGCCTGGGCACAGCGGAGCCAGCGGCTGCACGCAGGCTACGTGTCAACTGCATCTTGGTAGGCTGTGCAGTTGCGGGGCAAGATAACGAACTGGACTGGGCAAAACGCCAAAGATGAAATGGAGTGAGTTGCGGTTTTCTCTTCCAAACTCCTTGACGCCAAAGCTAGTGCAACTGCAGGGGCGGACATAAGTCATCTTCTACTGCTGAAGTGTTGTATGGATTGCCCTGTGTACCAAGCGGCTGTGAGTAATCGGCGGCATCAACGGTGCATGCAGCACGTCACATGCGGGCTCATGATCGTGACCAATGGCGTAGGCCAGAGCATCGTAAGGCACCGAGCCTTCCTCTGCATAATGATGCGACGGGCACTGTCCATGGAAGTGACACAAAAGCCAGCATGCACGATGCACCACATGAGACATGTCACGCAAGGTCTAGTCATTTGCATAATGATGCGGCCTCATGATGTCGGGCGCTCCCAACATGGGGTTGGTAATATGCATGCAAGTACTCTCTCAATAGTGCATCGTTTTTGATAGCGTTTATCACATTGGTATCTGCAAAGCAATGCGCATCATTTGACCATCAGCGCAAGCCATTGGAGTCTTTGCTCGCGTACTGCCACATGTGCCCGCGAACAAATAACAGCGGCGAGACGGGTATCCTTGGGACGGTGAGCCACATCCCTGTGGCGCCATCTATCTGGCGCAGTGAGCGGGTTGTGCACACATGGAATGTCCGGCAAACACCCAACGCGATGCCTGCCGGGCGTGCAGGGCACCTAGACGGGGTGATTGAAGCATATGTTCATACTCCCTTCCGTCGAATACACCATTTGGGTCGGCGCACACTAAGGTATCACCGGGTTACACCCTCCCTCCTCTACTGTGTCATCCACTGTATTGCACCCGCTGCACTCACAAGAAAATGGCTATGAAATGTTTGTTCTTGACCCCTTGGCGCTTTTGTTAAAACAAACCGCACGTTAAACAGCCCAGGCCTCTATCAGTTTGACATCTTCAAAGTGACATCATGTTCTCCAAGCAGAATCAGGGCCACGGGGCTGTGGGATGGCAGTTGAGCTATGAAACTTTGCACGCAGGTGGATGGCATGTAGGGGAGTGTAACTCTCAGAGGAGCCGAGTCCAAACTCGGTCATGGTGTGGAGTTGTGCGACTGACTGCATGGCTCTGGCCCTGAGATCGGCTAAGGGAGTTGGGGGTCACAGACCAAAGTGAGCTTTTGGCTTAGCTGAGTATGAGCGTTTGTAACAATGTCTAAAAGGAGCGTAACCTAGTAAGTAGCATGCTGTAAGTCCCAATGGTCAGGGCCTCCCAACCCCCTTGAAAAGGGGGGGTGTCCGTTTCACGCGGTTTATTTCTCGCACAGTTTGCGGAATGATGAACTAAGCACATCAGTATGTAGAGGGCTCGCTTGGCTACACGCTACGGCTGTCCTGAGCGTCCATGACTATGTATATGATGCACTGCTTAGGCGTGAACCCGGCCTACATTTTGTGGGCAGATATCACCATGCATGCCTCCTCCACCCTCGACCTTCTTAATGACGCCGTGATGAAGCAACCGCAAGTATGTGTGTAGTCGCGCTTTGCGTTGCGATGGCCGGTATCGCGAGTTTGAAACCTAAGAAGCTGAAATGCTTCTTTAACGCACCCACACCACTGCTGATGCTGCGTCTAGAACAGCTGCATATTTCTTAACATCTATTAGCTTTCACTCGTTATTTGTGTCGCTCGCGCTGTCGCTCAAGCGAGAGACGGAGTGGTTGTATGCTCTAGCGGTTCATCAAGACACTATGTGCACCCTTCACTTCTTGTTACAGTAGACTATGTGGCCTGATAGTCAAACTGACCGCGGGACTCTTTATACTTGAGCCTTTTCTGCTCGTTCCCCTGGTTATGTGCTTTGTTCGTTGTAGCTAGAGCATATGCGTAGGTGCGAAGCCTTCGTTGTGTCGCTACATCGTTTTGGGACATCACCACCGAGACATGTGCTTCGGTCCACGGTGCCATGACCTGCTGCACTCCCTAGGCCTCTACACTCCCTAGGCCTCTACACTCCATAGCAAAGGCCCCTGGCACTAGAGTTTGTTAACGAACAGCAGTTTTTGCTTTAGCATCAATCCATGCCGTAGGTGCATGCCACAACGTCAAGTACGGCAAGTATATGAGCAACAAGTATCTAAAGGCAAACATCTAGTAGGACTGCAAGCACCCATTGCAGATGTGGTAGCAGAACACCCTTCCCGAGCAACTGCAACTCTTGCCTCATGGCCACAACAAAGCCCCATACTAGCACCCCATGGCAGGGCAAGATCTGTACACTCCATAGCTAGGCCTGGTCTCTTGTCCATTAGCTACACGCCCATGGCAACAAAGCAGAGCCCTATGGCAACACCCCATGCCCGGTGGGGCTGCCACGCTCAGCAATGTGCTTCTGCACGGCCTTCTGCCAGCCTGCCACCAGGGTGCTGCCGACTGGCTGATCCCTGGGCGGCACCTTGTGGTAAAGGAGGTAGGCCCTGAGCTGCTCACGTGTGAACCGGGTTGCCTCCTTGGCCGAGGTATTGCTGTAGTCTGCACCCCGTGCGTGTTGCTGGAATGCCTGCTGCAGCTGCTGCAGCGGGGCCTGGGTGGGCACGTTCAACACCATCTTGGCGTTCCCGTCTACCATGCACGCTGACTCCTCCGTCTTGCGTGCTGCCTTGGCCTCCCGGTTGTCGTCTGCTGAGGTTGTCTCCTTGTCACGCTTCTGCT
Source organism: Haematococcus lacustris (assembly GCA_030144725.1). NCBI lineage: Eukaryota > Viridiplantae > Chlorophyta > Chlorophyceae > Chlamydomonadales > Haematococcaceae > Haematococcus > Haematococcus lacustris. The sequence goes on from JASKMD010000017.1 coordinate 3,486,714, forward strand.
TGCGGAGCGTGAGGAGCCGAGCCTCAAAGTCTGCCAAGTCGATGTTGTCGAGTGCCCCAGGGTCGAGCTTATTGTTGATGCTGCCGATCATGGCATCCAGCCCCTGCTTGGCACTGTTGCCGTGCTTGGTGTGTTGCAGGCTGGACTCCACTGCGTGGTTTGAGCTGGGTGCTGCCCCAAAGAACTCCACTAGGTGCGTGCGTAGGCCTGGACTGCACGGCTGGCCAGCTGCCAGCTCCAGGATGTCGTCAAGGAAATCCTGCAGCGTGCCATACGGGTCAAAGACGGCTGGGTCGAATGGCAGAAACTGCTGCCCGCTTGGTGCCTGCCGCCGCCCCCCCTGTTGTTGCTGTTGCTTTTGCTGCTGGTGCACGTCCCACTCTTGCAGCCTCATGTCCCGCTGTTTCAGCACCTGCTCAGCTGCCTTCTGTGCGTACAAAGCGTTTGAAGAGCCCATGGCTGCCAGCAAGTGAGGGAGCTGGAAGAATAGCTGGCTGTGTTCGTACAAGTACTCGTACAGTGCCTGGATGTGCTTGTTGATGAGCACAACGAGCTTTGGCTTGGCAGCCGCCCATTGTTGGGGGCCTTCCAAGGCCATGTGGTTGGGGGCAGAGGCAGCAGCTGTGAGGAGGGAACCAGCGGTTGTATGGGCGGAAGGGGCTGTGGCGACAAAGAGCCCCTGAGCATGTTGGAAGATGTATGGGAAGCGCTCCTCCGCGTCCTGCGTTGAGGCGTCCAGAAGGTTGTCCAACAGCTGCTCCACATGCCGTGCAAGCTCAAAGGCGTGCATGCCGCCCTCAGTGGCCACCCACCCACTGCTGTCTGCGCAAGGCATTGATGCTGACAGCCAGCCCGCTGATGCGCCCAATATTGCCAGCTGCGCTGTCCACTGTGATGCTGGCTAGAGACCCCCATACCCCTTGCTTCCTGCAGACGTCCACAAACTGCTGAACAGCAGGGTGTGACGAGCTGTCCGGACACTTCCTGACGGCCACCACCCGCGCCTTCACCTCAAGTTGGGGGGTCAGAGATGGCATCTCCTGTACCTCAGGTGTGCGCGCAGTGGGCATGGGGGCTGGGGGAGTGGGCAGGGGGGCTGGGGGGGGTGGGCAGGGGGGCTGGGGCAGGGCTGGGGGAGGGCTGGGGCAGGGCTGGGGGCGGGGGCTGGGGGAGCCAGCCGCAGCAGCTGGGCTAGGGCCGAAGCAGCGGACAGCTGCAGTCACACGGTAGAGCACAACCTTGCCGTGTGCAGGGATAGTGCAGCCGTCCAACTGCACGTGAACGGCGAATGATCGCCTCAGCCAGACTGCAATCACATGGGCACACACAAGTAGTTTAGACTTTGCACACGTTCCTGCCTGCCTGCTGCCTGGCCATGTGATCCATGTGGCTTGGCCACCCCCTCTAGTGTGTGGTGCTGCCAGCCCCCCATGTGAAGCGTGGCCATGTGTGAAGCTAACATCCTTGCAATGGCATGCCATGCCATGCCATGAAACCTACCCCTTACCAACCTGTGTGGGCCTCGTGTATGTAGGTCTGGAGCAAGTCATGGTTGCGCCGGTGGGTGGTGGCGCTGGCCTGCCGGCCTGGATCAGCTCCAGGGAAAACAGCCCCAACGACAGCAGTGCACAAGGTGCCCAACTGTTCTGCTGAGACGCCTGGGAGGCAGAGTAGGCGCTCACGGCTCAGGATGTACTCAGCTGTGTACCCCCCCGTGTGCGTGTCACGCTCCTGGTTGCGGGGGCTAGCCAGGCAGGTGGACTGGGTGGCTGGGTGGCAGGCTGGCTGCGTGGCTTGCTTGGTGTCTTGGCTGCTGAGTATGCCTCGCAAGAAGGGAAGTGACACCCTGGAGCGCATGAGGAGATTCCACTTGTCCTTGTGGTCCTTGCTGAAGCCCTTGTTGGCTGCGGCC
>JASKMD010000017.1:3489125-3518974 GCA_030144725.1 Haematococcus lacustris
GCTGTGCCCTCCCATGCCCCTGCTGGCACACTCTTGCCTGCAGCTGTACGACCTCAATGTGCAGAGCCGGGGGGGGCATTGAGCCCACCCTGGCCACTTATGGTGAGGGGGGGGGGCACAGGCAGGCAGGGCAGGGGCCAGAGCACGCCAGGGGCACCGCCCTAGGTGCCCGGGACCAGCCAGGGGTGAGCAGAAAGGGGGGCAGGAGAGGAGGGGGAGGGGGGGCTGGCTGTGGCTCATCAGCCTTCATATGTGTCACACATCCCCCTTGAGACCCTGATCCCCCCCCCCCCTCTAGCCCACTCCTACCCCCCTCACCCTCACCCTCACCTGCCCCTTGCCCCTGCCCCTGCCCCCCCTGCCCCTGCTCCCCTGCCCCCCCTGCAGGCACGCTGATCTGCATTGCCGCTGACGCTGGGCAGTCGGAGCGGGGTGCGGGCTGCCTGGCGCTGGCTGCGGCGCAGCGGCCTGGAGGTGCATGTGACCTGCGCCAACGCATACCTGCAGACGCTCATCAAGGAGGTGGGGGAGGCAGGAGGAGGAGGGGCAGGGCGACACAGGGGGGAGGGGGAGGGCGGCGTCGCCGCTGCCCCGTCCAGTCATGCCAGCAGGGGTCCAGTCAGGTCCCCCCCCCTTTGGCCATCCCCCCTGGCCCCCCCCCCCTGGCCCCCCCCCCTGGCCCCCCCCCCCCCCTGGCCCCCCCCCCTGGCCCCCCCCCCCCCTGGCCCCACACCCCCTGGCCCCACACCTGCCCGCCTGCCTTGCTGTTTCAGGGCGACTGGGATGAGGCGCGGGAGCTGTTGAACAGCATGATGGGGCCATACCCCGCCCTGCCGCCCCAAACGCCGTCACCTTCTCCGCCATGATGACCGCCTACATGGCGCATGATGACACCGCGGCAGTCAAGCAGGTTAGACCACTGCCAGGGGTATGGAGCAGGGTGGAGAGGGAGGAGGGGAGAAGAGGGAGGAGGGGGGGGGGGGCAGGTCGGGATGAGGTCAGGGGGAGGGGGTACAGCCTTTCCCTGCAGGACTGTGGGTGGGGGGGGGGGGGGGGGGGGGGACACAATTAGAGCTACCTTTGTTTTCCTCATACCCTGCCGCCCCCCCCCCCTAAACCCTGCTCAAAGCTGACACCCTGCCTACCCCCTGGCCCCTTCCCCCTTGCCGCAACCTCACCCCCTGCCTGCCTGCCCCGCCCCGCCCGCCCCCTGGCACCCCCCCCCGCCCCTGCCCTGTGCTGCAGCTGCATGAGGACATGCTGGCCCTGGGGCTGCAGCCCAGTGCCAGCACCAGCGCCATGCTCATCACGGGCTACGCGCAGCGCGCGCTGTGGGAGGGACGCAATCGGGGTGCTCACCGCAATGTGCAAGTCAGCACCCTCACTGCCCTCCTCTTGCCTGCCCCCTAACACACCCCTGACCCCCTCCTACCACTGCCCCTCCACCCCCCTTGCATCCACCCACATTACCACCCTCCTCCACAGCAACACCCCGTGCCGAGGCCCTCTCCTCGCTGCTGCTCATTGGCGTGTTTTCCCTACACGTCCCCCCCTCACCCTTCACCCACCTGCCACCTCCTCCTCCTCTGACCCTCTCCCCCTACCACCACCCCCCCGACCCCCTCCCCTCCCTCCTGAACCCCCCCCCCTCCCCTCCCTCCCCTGACCCCTGACCCCCTCCCCTCCCCCCCTGGGACCCCCCCCCCTCCCTCCCCTGACCCTCTCCCCCTCCCCTCCCTCCCCTGACCCCCTCCCCCCCCCCTCCCTCCTGACCCCCCCCCTCCCACTCCCCCCCTCCCCCCTCCCTCCCCTGACCCCCTCCCCCTCCCCCTCCCCCCTCCCCCTCCCCCCTCCCCCCCTGACCCCAGGCACGACAGCAATGCGCGGCCAGTGGGCTCAACCTTCTCCGCCCTCATGGTCAGTCTGCGTGACGCGGCCCCGCCGCCTGCCCTCACATGACCTGGCGGGGCGCCGGGGCCCTAGGCCGCCGCATGACAGCAGTGCGGGCGCTGCTCAGGGTGAGGCAAGGCAGGCCCCCCGGCCCCTACCCCCCCTCCCCTGCCCCCCCCTCCCCTACCCCCCCCTCCCCTTCCCCCCCCTCCCACCCTTAGCTAATTCCTTACCTGTTTCCTGATCATCAGTAGGGCAGCATTTGTGAGCGTTTGCGAGCTGCAACACTGGCTTGCTATCGCTCTGCCCCTGCCCTGCTCTACCCCTGCACTGGGGGGGTGCTGTACAGTGAGCAGCAGCGCGGCAGCAGCAGCAGCGCTGTGATGGTGATGGTGGTGATGGTGGTGTGTGTGTGGTGAGCCTGTGGTGTGGTGTGGTGTGGTGTGGGTGTGTTGTGGTGCAGAGCTCACCCTGGTCAGCCCAGCTGGACCCCGCCATGTACCGCATCCTCATGGCCGCCTTCGCAGCCGCAGCGGAGCCCAACGTCTGCCTTGAGCTGTTCAACACGTGAGTCAGGGGCCCTGTGGGGGACCCGGGGGGGGGGGGCTAGGGGGCTGGCTGGGGGGGTACAGGTGTGGGTGAAGGGCTGGGGGTGTGTGTGTGATGAGGCGGGGGTGCTGTTGTGGGGGGTCAGGGGGGATGGCCAGGACAGGCTGCAGCTGTGAGGGTCCCCTGGTGGCAGGTGAGTGTGAGTGCTTTGTGGACTGGGCTGCTGTGCCCCCCTCCCTGCCCCCCCCCTTCCCACCTCCCAGCTCGCTGCTGCTCTTCAGCCGCCCCCCGTCATGGCTGCTGCTGCTGCTGCTGCTGTGGCGATGTCCAGCCTGCTGCTGCTGCTGCTGCTGCTGCCGGTGGTGGTGGTGGTGGTTGTGGTTGTGTGATCAGGGTGGTGTCGTCTGGCGTGGTGATGGACAGCGACATGGCGGGCAGCGTGTTGGGGGCGGTGTGCGAGCAGGGCGCGTGGGGCAAGGCGGTGCAGCTGGTGCAGGTGATGCAGGCAAGTCACCTGGGCCGCTGGATTCAACATGGGGGGGCGGTGGGGAGGGCAGTGGGGAGGGCGGTGGGGAGGGCGGTGGGGAGGGCGGGTGGGGAGGGCCGGTGGGGAGGGCGGTGGGGAAGTCGGGGATGGGGTGAGGGTGGAGGTGTGGAAAGGGGTTTTGTGTGGGGGAGGGGGGGGTGGAAGGAAGGAGGGAAGGTGAGAGGGTGAGGAGGCTGGGGTGCAGCTGCTGAGCTGCTGCTGCTGCTGTCTGGCTGTAGGACCCGGGCGTATGCCCCCAGCTGTCGCCCCGTGTGGTGCTCAGCGTGCTGCAGCTCATGGAGGCGGCACAGGCCTGGCTGCATGCGTACCAGACCGTCAAGGTGAGAGGGCGGGCGGGCGGGCGGGCGGGCGGGTAGGGGCGCTGCACACCGGCCAAGCTGGCGCCCTGCCCTGCCCTACCCTACACACGCCCTGCTACACGCAAGGCTTGCTATGCTCCATGGCCTTGGCCACCCAGCCCTGGGCCCTGCACTGGCTCTGGCGGCTCAACTCCCCGCCCCTCACCCCTTGCCCCTGCCCCCTCATGTGGTGTGATGTGGTGTGATGTGAGCTGCACAGGCGGTGCAAGCGGGTGGTGGCCTGCCCCTGCTCCTGGATGAGCTGAGGGTAGCGGGCGCCACTGACCTGCTGCTGCTTGCCCTGATGGTGGACAAGGAGGCCAGCGGGGCCTGGCAGGATGCCCTCACACTCTTCAGCTGGGCGCAGCAGGTAGTGGGGGGGGGGATGAGAAGCTGCCAGGAAGCTGCCGGGAAGTTGATGGACAGGGACTTGCATGACCTCCCTGTAGACCTCCACCTGTCACCCAAGCAAGCCCCCATGCAACTACCTCAACCACCTCCCATGTGACCATGCTCAACCACCTGTCATGGCGTGTCAACTGCTTCACACAGGCAACGCCCTTCTCCTCATCGCGCACCGCACACTGCATCATGTTCGAGCTGCTGTTCCTGCATGGTGGAACGGCTGGTCTGCGTCAAGCCGTGCTGCTGTGCAAAGCAGCTCATGAGAAGGGCCTGCTGGCCTGGTACACCCTCCCCTCCAACCAACCCAACCAACCCAACCAACCCAACCACTTTGACAATGGAAGTGTGCACAGCCAGTCACCTGGGTTGGCCCCAGCTGGCAGCCTTGAGGTGCGGGGGGGGCTGCAGGAGGCTGGCAGCTGGACAGGCATGGGCAGCAGCAGCCGCTTGCCCACCCTCCCCCACCCCCAGCAGCAGCAGCAGCAGCAGCAGCAGCAGCAGCAGGAGGGGGGCGGGCGGGCACGCGACATGACCCAGCCATTGTACCGGGTAGGCACGGAGGAGAGGAGTGAGGGTGAGGGTGAGGGGGAGGGCTGCAGCCTCTCAGGTGCTGCCTCTGGCCAGTTTGTGTGTGACAGTCTGTCAGGACTACGACTGAGCTATGAAGGGCAGCTGACACGCAGCCCTGACGCAGTTAGTGAGGGCGGCCGGGAGCACAGCTCAAGCCTCATGCTGCGCTCAGACCCTGACACGCCCTCGTCAGCCCGCTTGTACACCCACCCCCACCCCCACCACCACCACCAGCAGCAGCAGCAGCAGCAGGCGGTGGGGCGGATGGTGCGCGGAGCTGGGGTCGCGTCTGGAGGTCATGTTGCCATGGGCAGCAATGACGGTTTTGGCCGCATGAGTGACGAAAGTGCGATCATCACACTCCATGCACTGGGGTTCGGTGAGACAATGGATCTGGCGGGGAGTGAAGTTGGGTGTGATGATGGGCACCGCATGGCTAATGCGGTCGCAGCAGCAGCGCTGGAGGAGGGGGGAGGGGGGGCTGGGGCTGGGGCTGGGGCTGGGGCTGGGGCTGGGGCTGGGGCCGCCCTCCCGCCTTTCCATCCCGCCACCGCCACCGCCGCAGGAAGTTCTGGTGTCAGCAGGCCAGCCCTGGTGGCTCGTGGCGACAGCGTCAGCCAGGCCAGGTCCCGCAGCAGCTGGGGGGGCACCACTGCCTTTGGCCGCGCCTCCCTAGGGTCCTACGAGGAGGGGGTGAGGGGTGGCTCCCCCCCTGCTGCTGCTGCTGCTGCTGCTGGCCCCCTGGGTTCCCGAGCTGAAGGCACTCCATCCCGCAAGGTCCTGCGCACCAGCACTGGCGGCAGCAGCAGCAGCCAGATGACGGCGGGGGCCCAGGCTCACCTGGGGGGGCCTAGGTGGCCCAGTGGGGGGGGCAGGCCCAGTGGCGGCGGCATGGCCCCGGGAGCTGAGCCAGGCTGCCTGGTGGTGCTGGAGGGCAGCAGCCGCATCCAGGTCATCGTGGTGCTGCTGGCGTGGCTGCTCACGCTGCGGGACAAGGCCAGGTGAGGTGCCCTGTGTACCACTGTTTGATGCCTGGGAGGGTGTGTGAGAAAAGTGTGACGGCCGGGATAGGTGGAAGGAGGTGGATAAGTGTGAGGCAGGGAGAGGGAAGGGTGTGCTGCCCAGCTCTTTCTCCCTGCCAGTTAAGGACAGGCAGGTCAGCTATGTGGCTTACTGAGCACAATGCATAGGGAGCTGCCCACTCTTGGCCCCTCTTCTCCATCGACCCCCTTCCCCATGGACCCTCCAACTGACAAGGCTGACGGGGGCACTGGTCACACCTCCCTGCCCCGCCACTGTCTGCCCTGCCCTGCCCTGCCCTGCTCCTGCCAAGCCACCAACTGCCTTGCCCCCCTGCCCTGGCCCTTGGTGGAGTGAGGCACGGCCCCCAGCCAGGGCCCTGAGGCCGGGCAGCCCCCCGCTGACCCGCTCCTGACCCCCTGACCCCCTGACAACGCCCCCCTGACCAAGACCTCCTGCCCCCCTCACCCCTGAACAGGACCCTCTGAACAGGACCCCCTGACCCCCTGCCCCCTGCAGGGCCGAAGGCTGCTGGCTGTCCAGCCCCCTGGCCAACGTGCTCCTCTGTCCCGACCCAGCCTCCGACACCCAAGTGCTGGCGCAGCTGCTCAGCTCCCAGCCCCACGCCTCCCTGTTCTGCCAGCCCCTGCCTCGCGCTGCCTCCCTCACAGCTGCTGCTGCTGGGGCAGGGCCCGGTGGGGTGGGGGGGCTGGGCGAGACGTTTGCAGGGGCTGCCCGCGGAGGACGGCTGTCAGGTCTGGGGCGGTCAGGCAGTTTGGACCTGGTGGGGGGGTGGGCGGGGATGGGGGGGCTGGTTGGCCCCAGCAGCCTGCTGCAGCTCAAGGCCGCGGTGGCGCTGGTGCTAGACGGCTCATATGCCACACACCTGGCGCTGCAGCCAAGGGAGGAGCAGGTGAGGGGCGGCGGGTGGGCCAGGGGGCGAAGGGGAGGGAGGAAAGGGGGAGGAGGGAAGGCCTGGTTGGGTGGGAGGGAGTAGGATGGTGGTGATGGTAGAGAGGGGGTACACTGTGCCCCTGCCCCTGCCCCTGCCCCTACCTAGTGTGAGAAGAGGCGTGTCAGGGGCCTGTGTGGGGCACCTGCAGCCCCTACACCCCGGTGCTCGCCCTGCCCTGGCGATCTGCAGGACGACGTGTTTGTGCTGCGCCCCCCTGGGGTTGTGTTCATCGTGGACAGTCAGAACCCTGGTCTGCTGCACATCAGCACCCAGGCCCTGTACCAGGCCATCCTGTGACTGCCAAAACAGGCGCACACGCCACAATAGGCAACCAGGCAGGCAGCTGACTTGCCTGTTTGAGCGATGAGAGAGCACAGCAGCAGTGTGCTGGCCGTGGTTAGCAGCTGGTGGGGTGGGGCGGTAGGAACTTCCATGCAGTCTGGGTATGGCAGGCTGGGCAAGGGGGGGTGGGGTGGGGTGGGGTGGGGTGGGGCGGCACATGGCGGGAGTGCAAGCAAGGCAGTGCAGCCTGATGTGGGCCTGGTGTGGGCCTGGCTGGCCTGGCAGGGGAGAGGTGGCCGGTGGTCCATGCTTGCAAAGCAGGGGCAGACTGGGTCACCAGCTCCCATGACTCTGTTGGCTGTGCGCCCCAGTCAGGAATCTCAGCTGGCGCCCTCACCGCATGGACTGCCCTGCTCCATGTCACCCATGCTCCATGTCACTCTGGTCCATGTCACTCTGGTCCATGGGAACACCATGTTGTGCCCTGGCTATTATCCTGCCTAGGGGGTGGCCGCTGCTCGCAGCATGGCTGCTCACGCATGTCACACATGCAAGCTGCGTATCTCACACCCCGTGACACTGAGATCAGGTTCTCAATCACTCCCACATGTCAGGCTGCGCAAGGTGCCTTCTGCTGCACACGCTGTCAATGGCCTGTTGGTGTGGAGGGCAGTGGCTGTTGGAGCAGGTGGTGTGCGGCTCCCGTAGGATTACCATGTAGGGGCGGGGAGGAGGTTGGAGGGAGCTGAACAGCCGTGGCCCTTGTCCGATCAAGGCAGAGGCTAGTAGAGGGTGCGAGGGGTGGGCATGCGCGTTTGAGGCAAGGCCAACTTGCCTGCCTCAATGCCACGAGTTCTTCTAGTGTGTTAAGCAGGTTGCTTGTCTTTGGCTGTTCCATGAAGCAAGTCTGGATTTGGGTCGAGGCTTGACTGCACGCTCCTCAATCCAAATGTTGCTGTCCGCTGTGGGCAGCGGTGCGAGGGCTCAGTGCGGGAAGGTTCTGGGTGGGTATGTCTGTCTGAATCATAGTGTTTAAGCGTTGTACGTCGCATTGCTTGCGCGATGTGCATGGCTTGCATAGCGACAAGTAGCACGTGGCCGTGGTAGGCAAGCTTCTTGGGTGGCACCCTTTTTACGGTGATTCCTTGAACCCTTCAGCGCACATTGTTCAAGGTGTTGCTTGTTGCCTCATGTCCTCAGTAGCGAAGTAAGTAGCGGGTACAGAAACGGGTTGAGTAGCGAGGGACTGTGCTAAGGACAGTAGCTGGGTTTCAATGTTGTGATATGGTCTTGAGTAGCGGTTGGCATGATCCTTGAGTCGCAGGCGAACCAGCACAGCGCAGCACGTAAGTTGCGCGGTTGTCTTATGTAATGTATCGGCGTCGAACGTGTGAGGTGGTATGGTCACCCTCCCATTGAACCACCACGTAAGGGACATTTGACTTTTCGGCGTGCCTGGTGAAAGTTGAGTTGTCATTTGAACGCGGAACGCCTTATTCTGCGTCGCGCTTGCACCTGCGCGTCCGAGCTGCTGGCACCCACGGTGACCGGCAGTCTGCCAGGCACGCGAACGGTTCGGCTCTGCGCGATGGGCCTTTGAAGTGCTGCTTCACGACACCCACAACGCAAGATGCAGAGTTCTCCGCTGCGGTGCACTGCGGTACACTTTACGCATGGAGCCCAGTTTCTCGACGTCATCTTACACAGCCAGCTCAGTCGCACTCTGCCTGCTCATTCAGATGCTGCAGCACCATGTATCGTAGGTCAGCTCAACAAAACTTATTCAACACGGAACAACATGTTGGGCTGTGGGTAATCTCACTCAGCTACTACAACCATGTTGTAGCATCCTCGGTCGCACCCTTGATGACTACAAATCCCAAACCGTTGGCACTTCCCAGCCCGGTATGCTGTTAGCAGCCGTGGGTGTGCTGGTACTTGCCCAGCAGGCTGCAGAAGGAGGCCAACTGTGCTGGAGGCATAGACAGAACCTGAGGGTAGTAAGTGCACCTGCAGGGCAGGCCCAGCAACTAGCAGGGTTGTGGGGATTCGAACCCACAACTCGCCAGCGCCGGTGGACGCCTGCTTGACAGAGTTTAGGCAAACAAAACGCATTTAACCTGGAACAACATGTTTATCCGTGGGTAATCTCACTCAGCTACTCAAATCAAGTTAAGGCATCCTCGGTTGGGCTGCTTTCGTGGTCCTGTGGTCAGGCTGGTTTCGTAGCCAGCTGTATGGCTCAGGTGTGATGCTGAGGGCAAGGTTGTACCACAAGAGCTGAGGTGCAAGGGCTGGGCATGGCTTTTGCTACTGGCTTGCCTGCCACCCTCCCCTCCATCCCTCTAATTCCCTTATCTGCCCATTGGGTCCTTCTGCCATTCCCCTTACCATCCCTACCCTCTCTTGCACCCGACGCCTCTGCCCACCTTCTGTTCTTGCTATGCAAGTGTGTGCCCTCCCTCTCCCACTCTGCTGCCCACAACTCACAGCTGCTTGCAGGCTGTGTGGTCCATCCCCAGGCTGCGTAGCGTGGTGAGGGCAGTGCCCGCAGTGCCCAGTGTGGCGCGTTGCAGCTCCTCAGGGGCCTGGCCCAGCATGTGCTTCACTTGCTCCGCTGTAAACCCTGCGCCCACACCACCACCACCACCACACCCAACTGCCTGCCATGTCACAGGTGGCTGGTGGCCTGGTGCATAGCCAGGGTTTGTCTGCCATTACTGCCTTACTGCTGCTACCTCTGCCTGGGCAATGTGCCACCTCACCCCTCACACCTGCTGCACCCGCACCCCTGCTTCACCACATGTGATGGTGGTACTCTGAATATAAAATAAACTCACCATCAGCACACTCATCCTCTACAAGAGATTCAGGGCTGTGTTGTTGGAGCCTGACGTGCAGAGCCACCCAGTCACTACCTGTTGCTCTGCCTCCTCCTCACCATAGGCTTCTAAAAACTCAAGCCAGGTTTCCAGGGGCATGAAAACTGCCATAGCAGGGCTCTTCGCCAGCACAGGCCGAGGGAGGATACCACGTGCCTTCAGCGCCCTGATGTTGCGCTGCAGCACCTCTGCTGCCCCTGGCCCATGCGCTACACAAGCATCTGCAACCGCTGCTGCCTCCTGCGCGCTGCACTCCAGGTGCTGTTGAACGCAATGAGAAAAGCTGGGCGATACGCAATGGGTTGCTGTGCGGAGATAACGGGAGCACACACGTCCTCCCACCAGCCCGGGACTATGCATGACTAGTAAGGCAGGCTTTCACGGAGCAACCCGCGCCCAGCTAGTAAGTCATTGTAGCGCAGCAAGCACGCTGGCTTACAACACCACGACAATGCCATGACATGTTGTACAACTATAAGAAAACAAATCAATTGGCCGCTATGTTTACATCGCAAGTCACATGCCCATGACGTCAAACTACCACGATGCTTCCATGCACCGACCATGGAGGTGTCTTTGTCCGACCTTGCACCTGCTGGATGGCGGGCAGGGGGTCCCAGTACTTAACAGCGCCAGGTGGGGGGCGCACATGCAGGGTTGCATATATGAGGCAGGCACTCAGGACCATGCCTCAAAGGGTTTGCCAAGTGGGGAGCATATGAGGGTGACAGGGGCGTGCACAGCAGTCCACACAAAGACACACCATGCAAGTTCATGGCCAAAAGTGCATGACAGCTACAATAGCTATGGCGGGCATTAGTGATATAGGCAGGGGGGTTTAGTGGAGGCGGTGCATGTGGTTTGTGGGGTGGTCATCACTGTGCAGTGCTATGGCCTCGAGCACTGCAAGCGCATTGCACCCGTTGCTGTCCGCCAAGCACGCCGTGAGACGCACTGGTTATACCCTTTCTCCGATTACCACCCCAGCCCAGTGGCGCAAGGGCTTGGGACTCGGCCGAATCTGGCGGTGTGTGAGGGAGTGGTGGTGAAGTGCAGTGCAGGGGACAGGGCAGGCAGGCACGGTGCGAAGGTAGGCCAGTGACAATCACATCGTTGTGCTGTACAAGAATCCCTAGCTTTCTGTGCGTGTGATGCTATGCCGTACTGTTGGTGGTGGTGGTCGTGGTGCTGTGCTGGAGGGTGCTGTGCTGTATGTCACTCCCTCCTAATGTAAAGCAGAGCAAGGGGAGGTCTGGTCCAACTGCCCTGGGGCTCCTGCCCTGGGGCTTCACGGCTCCACTCTCCCTGTACACCACCTGTACACCACCTCAGCTGGTTTGTGCCTGCCATGCAGCAGGCAGACAGCTACGCTAACGTGTACGTGCAGTCGTGGATGCTGCCGGCCTTGCCGGCCATGCTCCCTGGCAGAGATAGCAGCGACGACCTGCCTGGCAGCCCCAGAGCCTGGATGGCCTGCAGATTGAGGCGCATCATCTGTCAGGCAGTGCAGTGCCTCGCTCCAGGTTGGCTTTAATCTCCTGCACAAGGACAACAATGGCTTCCTGGCCACACAATGCGCCTGCAACACCCAGTCAGACACCCGCCCCTCTGCTCCTGATGCATCTGGCCTGCTGGCTGTGGCTGCACCACCTGGGTGGTCCCACAAGCCAGCCTGACCTGTGTGTATTGCCCGAATGCACGCTCAATCTTCTTGTTGTAATGGGCGTTGCGATCGTTGATGAAATCAATGTCCTTGGCGTCCTTGTATGCTCGCCGCCGGCTGAACTTATCACGTTGTGCGTCCCTGCAGCCCAGGCACACGGGTGCAGCAGCAGGGCAGCTGGAGGCTAGCCAGGGATGTGTGTGAGGCGTATCACAGATCCCTACTTCTGCCAGTGGCCTGAGTCCTAGGGGCTGGGCATCAGGCCTGATCCTGAGCGTACAAATTGGTTGATAACACGCTGCCCTGTTCCAATGCAGGACCCATTTCTTGTGCGTGCGCATGCGCTTGCATGCAACAAGTGTGACTGCTGGCGGCCGCCACACCTGTCAGCCAGCTCCTGAACCATGCGGTCGACATTCGTCTTGGGCAGGTCCGGGGCCTTGCCGTACTGCAGGCTGTCCACCCCACGGTAGAACTCAGGGTCACGGGCCTTGGCGGCCTCATACTCCTCCTGGCTGTAGGGCACCTGTCACGGGTGCCGCCATACTGACATCAGCTTACAGCCACAGATGAGCCCGGCAGCATGGGCTCCAGCAGCTTATCCGGGCAGCAGCCATGAGCTCAGCCGCCGGCAGCACACCGCAGGCTGACCACCAGCCTAGCGACCAGGCAATCACACTCAGCCAACAAACAGTACATTCCATCCAGTAAACAGCTCATTCCATCCTTCCATTTAACAACACTTGGGCACCAGACCACTGCCCTGAAGACCCCTAACGCTGCTGCACCCTTTGCTGCTCTGGTGTCAGGACCAACAGCATGGTGACTAGCTGAGGCTGCTGATGAGGGTGCCAGCCCAAGGGGGCCAGAGGGGTTGTGCAGTAGGAGCTGTGGCACTCACCCATTTAGGCAAGACTGTTACATGGCTGTGCAGCAGGCAAGTTGCAGAACGCTCGAACATTCCTTCAGAGTGCCGCCGCAAGAGAGGGGTGGGAGCAGCATGGTGTGTTGCTTTGTGTCGAGTGGTTTTGCATGCTCTCAAGAGGGCGATGCCTTTCATGGCTCTTTCATGGCAATGCCTTTCATGGCTCGCCTTCCCAGCTTCCTTTGTTGGCCTCTCAAGCCCCTGGCTGCCTGCTGCTGCCATACCTTCTCTGCCCTCTTCATGTACGCGTTGTACATGCTCTTTTGATCGAAGATCTGCCAGCCAGAGGGGCCCTGCTTCTTGTCCTTCTTCTTGTACTGCAGTCCAGCTGTCTCTGCCGTTTCCAACCTGGGCGTCAGAACAGCAGCCAGCAGCAAAGCACCAGTGCCAGCACCAGCTTTAGACAGCCCGGAGCGTGCCCAGTAGCTGGGTAACCAGCATTGAGCTAAGAGGTAGCCCCAGCACGAGCAACACATCCTGCAGCTAGACCTTGTACTTCATGGGGGGTCCACACACCAGCTTGCTGAGTTATGTGCAAGCAATGATGACTACCATGACAGTGACAACAGTAAAGACGCCGCCGCCGCCGCCGTTGCTGCTGATAGTAGTAATGATGATAGGATGAGAACATTTTCGGCCCTTCCAACACTGTCCAGCCGCAGGTCAGCAGCACCTGCTCTGCTCTGCCTGCCCGCTTGCCCAGCTTGCAAACACGCCTGCTTGGCTGCCATCCCACCTGTGTGCCTGGTCAGGGGTGAGGCCCAGCCGCTCCAGCTCCTCCGCCTTGCGCTTCTGCCTCTCCTCATGCCAGCGCATCTGTGCTGTCGGCCCAGCCTCAGGGTCCTCCTTGCTGTGGGGGTCCTGCAGCAGGGCACGGTCAGGCGGGGCAGGGTGCAAGGCCAGAAGGGCAGCAGTGGTGAGGGGAGGAAGTGGCTTGAGGGGCCAGACCAGTGAACCAGGAGGTCAGGGGTGCAGGGTGGGGGCAGCAGGGTGGGGGCAGGGTCAGGGTCAGGGCCAGGTCAAGGCAGTGCCTGGGTCCAGGAAGGGCCCAGGCAGGGTTAGAGAAGCAGAGCCAAGATGGTAGGCATGGGGATGGGTGTGTCGAGTGTTGTGGCCAGCACTGAGAGGTGTGGCCTGGCAGTTTGTGCGCGTGCACTGGCAGCACCCAGCAGCCACACCTGGCAGCATGAGGAGCTACGAGGTAGCTGAGGAAGCTTGCAAGCTCACGAGGTGTAACCTGGCTGCTTGTGGATGCCACGCTCATGCAGCATGGGATCATGGGTAAGGGGTTAGATCATGCCAGCCCACAACATACACTGCTATGTGCCCAAAAAAGAAAGAAAGACACCGCCCTGGCCGTCGGGCGTGCATTAAGGGAGGAGAGTAGCCTCGGGGCGTGTCCTTGCTACACTCCCACGCTATGTGCCCAGGCACAGTCACTGGGCTCTCTGGCTGCCTGGTGGCACAGCTTCACTTGGTCCCTGGCTCACCACATGCCTTCTGGCAGGTGGGCATCACCCAGGCCCTGCCTCCCCGCATCCCTGCCCTACATCCTGCCACCCGCCACCCGCCCCCCTGCCCCCTACCTGCCGCCGTGCCCCTCCCCCTGCACCTTTTCTCTTTTCTTCTCGCTGATGACGGCTGCCTGGTTTGCCTTCCTGCTCTGCTGCAGCTTCTGACGCAGCTCCAGCAGCTTGCGTTGACGGGAAGACAGGGAGGCATAGGGATCAGCCCCTTCGCCCTCGCTCTCCCTGCCCCCTGACCCACTGTCCTGTCCCTCGCCTTGCTCAGCTTGGTCAGCACCTTCCTGTCGCTCTGACGCCCGCGGCTGCATTGGCTGTGATGATGGCTTGCGGGTGGCTGCAGTTGATGGTGAGCAGGGCCAACAGCAGCGTCAGCAACGGCAGCATAGAAGGAGCATCAGCAGGAGCAGGGGAGTGGCAGAGCAGCATGAGAGCAGCGATAAAAGCAAGATCATCATCAGCAGCAGCAGCAGCAGCAGCAGCAGCAGAGGAGCAGCAGCAGAGGAGCAGCAATCTGAGCAGCAGCAGATAAGGGGGGGTCAAGAGTGGCAGGCTGCGTGGAGGCGGTGCATGTGGTTTGTGGGGTGGTCATCACTGTGCAGTGCTATGGCCTCGAGCACTGCAAGCGCATTGCACCCGTTGCTGTCCGCCAAGCACGCCGTGAGACGCACTGGTTATACCCTTTCTCCGATTACCACCCCAGCCCAGTGGCGCAAGGGCTTGGGACTCGGCCAAATCTGGCGGTGTGTGAGGGAGTGGTGGTGAAGTGCAGTGCAGGGGACAGGGCAGGCAGGCAGGCAGGGTAGGCAGGCTGGTGGGCAGGCAGGTGAACATGGAGGCAGAGCTTGCACAGTGTAAGCGGAAGGGGTCAGGGTCCCCCACCTCAGCATGCCTGCCTGCTACGGGGCCCAGCCTCACCTTGCACCATTCCCGCAGTCAGACACTGGCAGTCACTGCAGCCCTAGCTAACCCCACATTACGGTCCAGCTCACTCTTCCTCCCTGCATCACACCTCCTGCAGAGGCTGCGTCTGGCTCCAGCTCCAGCTGTTCAGGGACGTCAGGCTCGCCTGCTTTGCTCTGCATCAGGGGCGTTGTTGAGGCTTGGTCAGTAGGGCCACCAGCTGCTGAAGGCGGCATGACAGCGCAGTGGGCACACCGCAGCCCATGCAGGGCCAGGGTCAGGCACCAGCCCCCCAAAACAAGGAGCAGCACCAAGCTGGAGGAAGCTGTAGAAGCAGATGTTATGCAATAGCTCATCTGTGCATGAATGCATGCAGCTCATGTACCACATGTACTTCACCCAACTGCCACCCAACTGCCACTACTACTGTGCCACCCTGCGGTTTCAGAAGCAGCTGTTGTGTTTTGCCTCATGGACCTCAGTCACTGCCACGAGTGGTCATTCAAGGGGGCCAGCATCGCGTTGGCAGTGGCTATAACTAATGTCATGCTGTCATGCTGTCGTACCACTGTCTCAAACCTGCTACAAGCTCCCACACCAATGCCATGATGCTAAAACCACAGCCCATACCTGGCATTGCTGCACACTTGCTTTCAGCTCACCACAGCCACTGCCGCTGCCACATTGGCGACTCCGCAGCAACCAGTACACTCCATGTGTGTGCAGCTGTGGTGGACTGTGCCTGCTACTGACCTGCAGCTGTGCCTTCATTTCTGCAAGCCTCTTGCGTGCCTCAGCATCCACGTCAAGCTGCAGAGGGTTGGCACGGTTGGCTGCTGCCTCCTCCTTCTCCAACTGAATACGCTTGAGCACTTCAAGCCGTCCAGGCAGCTGTAGGCATGGGGCAGCCAGGCAGCTGTGGGCAGCTGTAGGCAGGTAGATTGAAGCGGGGTGACGTAGGCGACGTAGGCGGCGAAGGCAGGACAAGACGAGGGAGAAGTTTGCCTTGCTGTCCCTGCTGGCAGCTCCCACTGCTTGACCTTGGCGTAGGGTGCACCAGCGCCACCCCCTTGGCTGCCTACCTGACCGCAGTCCATGACCTGGACTTTCTTGTTTGGCTTGCCGCCGCGGCTGCCGCACACCTCTATACGCTTCACTACTGGCATGCCCTCCACCACCCTGCCAAACACCACTGCGCAGGGAGATCACAAGGTGGGGCGAACAAAGGAGCAGGTGGGTATGCTGCTAGGTATACATGTAGGCCGGCAGGCAGGCGGTCTGGCCGGCTTTTGAACCAGCAGGCATGATGAGTGTGGGCACAAGGTGGCATGGCTTGCTGTGGCGTACGCCACCATGGCCTCATGTGGAATGTGCATGGGTTGCACGGGAAGTGCATGGGAACACATGAGGGTGACAGGGGGGCACATGGCAGTCCACACTAAGACACACCATGCAGGTCCATGCCCATGAGTGCATGGCAGCTACAATAGCCATGGCCGGCATCAGTGGCATAGGCAGGGAGGCTGCGTGGAGGCGGTGCATGTGGTTTGTGGGGTGGTCATCACTGTGCAGTGCTATGGCCTCGAGCACTGCAAGCGCATTACACCCGTTGCTGTCCGCCAAGCACGCCGTGAGACGCACTGGTTATACCCTTTCTCCGATTACCACCCCAGCCCAGTGGCGCAAGGGCTTGGGACTCGGCCAAATCTGGCGGTGTGTGAGGGAGTGGTGGTGAAGTGCAGTGCAGGGGACAGGGCAGGCAGGCAGGCAGGCAGGGTGGGCAGGCGGGTGGGCAGGCAGGCGGGCAGGTGGGTAGGCAGGCTGGCTGGCAGGGTGCCTGGCCTGTGCCCTGATAGCAGCAGCATAGCAGCATGCCTGCAGGTGGTGCGGACTCACCATGCTTTCCGTCAAGCCAGGGTGCTGGCTGAAAGGTGAGGAAGATCTGTGAACCATTGGTGTTTGGTCCTGCCTGCAGGCCGTTGAGGACGACAGACAGGAGGTAACATGGTGCTGTGCCATTGCTGTGCTATGCCTAACATGCCGCGCCTAAGCACTTAAAATTGTCTACAAGGACGTGAGACAGGTTAGACAACCTCCATGTCAACATGTGGTATTACATGCAACAGTGTGGGTGATAGCATGCAAAGAGGTTGTCATCATGCCCATGCAAGCACCCACATTGGCCATAGAGAGCATGCCCGGGGCATCATGCTTCAACCGAAAGTTCTCATCAGCAAACTTAGGGCCGTAGATGGACTCCCCGCCAGTGCCGTCCCCCGCAGTGAAGTCTGCAGTCACGGGCGCCGCAGCAGGAGGGTCTCAACAAAGGTGCACAGCGGAACTGCGCCAGTGCATTGGCACTGGCAGCCACCAGGGTCCATCATGGTAGTTGTGGTCAGGCAGCAAGCATGCATTGTCCGCGTCTGCTTTCATTCTCATTTCATGCCTTCTGTCCATATGCGCCTTTTCAAGCATCGCCAGCACTACGTGCTGCAGAAGGTGACGCTGTAGCAGTGTGTAGGCATGCTTGGTGAGGCGCAACCTGAGCACCATAGTTCTCGTGTACAGTGACATAGTTGTACACACTGCTCTTGGCCAGAATCAAGATGTCCAGCAATCCTGGGTTGCATGTTGTTAGGTGGTGAGCAATGACATGGTGTACTTGAGTGCATGACTTGCCACATGAGCATGCTCTTTTCATGTGTTCCAGTTACCTCCGCCTTGGGCCATGAACTCTGGGATGATGCGATGCAGGAACGAGCCCTTGTAGTGTAGCTTCTTTCCTGACTTCCCAACACCCCGCTCGCCAGTACATAAGGCCCTGCACAAAATTCACAACGTGCACAAGATTGCTCTTCTACACGTTTTGGTAAACTAACCCAAATGTGGGGCCCTACACCGCATGCACGGATGACGAGCCTCAGCTGTTCCGTTGAGCTGGTGCTGGGCTGGTGCTGGTGCGCTGAGAGCCCAGGTTTTCTTCGCAGACCTGAAGTTCTCGCAAGTGTGCGGAACCACGTCTGTCCGCAATTCCATGACAATCCTGCCAGTATTCTCGCCATTGATGGCGATATCCCAAAACACCCGCGGCAGCTCGTTCATGCCCAACTAGGGAAACCAAGTACGGGTTGAGCCGGAGTGCGTGTAAGCGGGAGACGGTGGATGCTGGGCGCCCAACAGTTGTCTATGTTTTGTACATGCAGGCCAGTCCAGGGATTGTGACGATGTTTTGTTTTCCATGGCATGACACTCCGGTGTACACAGAAAATGCAGAGACTACTCCTTTTGGTACTCCCTTCCACCTACGGATTTATCACGGAAGCTTCATCCAGGCACCCTTGATGACTACAAACCCCATCCCTGGTGGCACTGCTATTGCCGAGACATGTGCATATCCATGTCAGCCGGTCCCTGCAGGAGGGCGTGGGTGTCGTGTGGGGCGTGGGTGGGAGGGCGGGGCTGGGGCTGGGAGGGGGTGGGAGGGGGTGGGAGGGCGGGGCTGGGGCTGGGAGGGGATGGGGGGGGTGGGGAGGGGGTGGGAGGGCGGGGCTGGGGCTGGGAGGGGGTGGGAGGGGGTGGGGGGGGTGGAGAGAGGGTGGGAGGGCGGGGCTGGGGCTGGGAGGGGGTGGGAGGGGGTGGGAGGCTTTTGCGGGGCTGGGAGATGGTGGGGGTGCGAGGGGGTGTGAAGGGGTGCGAGGCGTGCAAGGGCGTAGGGTCCAGGCGGTCGGAGTGGGCTAGTCATTTCTGCAAGGCAATGTCGGGTGGCGCCTAAGTCAATTCCAGCGGCATGGTCCAATGAATGCTTTCTTTTCCAGCAGCTGTGTCATTGAGTAAGGAATATACTTATAAGCCAATCTCTGAAGTACCCTGATCGTGAAGGTTGGTGCCAACCCCTCTTGCCCCGCTTGACCCACCAGAAGCCTCTTAACACCGGCATGCAACTATAACCCTCTAGGGCTTGTACCTTGCCACCCTGTTATCAGACGGCTACTGTTTGGTTGGCTGCCTGGTGGCAGCGGCCCTGGAGAGGGGTCTGTCGTTGATCATAGGCATGCACCCAGCCGGTAATCAGGGGAGCTGGGAGGGGCTGGAGGGGGCTGGTCACCCAGTCAGGCACCTGCCTGGTGCAGCCTGATGGCCTTGTCCATGACCCGGGCAGTGGAAGCTTGGCCTACAGCGCCTGCGAGGCAGGCAGCACCACACAGGGTGGCTGCTGGCAAGGAGGGGCACGATGGGATGCTCCCCTCCCTTCAGTGGGATCCCCCCTTCAGCACAGCTAGAGGCTCCTCCCTTAATAGCCCACCACCTCCCCACCACACCTAGCACATTCTGGTGTGCCTCGGCGGCAAAGTATTCGGTGCAAGAGCCAGTGGTGTCGTAGCCGCCCTCAACGGCTGGGGTGATGGACTTTATGCCGCCGGTGCGCCCCCAATCTGCAACCGACAGGCACCAGCCAGCAGCCTTGAGGCAAGGACAACCTTCACTGGGTCTCTTTTTGGGGTCTCTTACTGCCGCCTGCAGCCAGAGGCCATGCAGCAGAGCCACCATTGAGGACAGCTGGCTGCAGGCCAAGAGCACAGCACATGCCTAACAACTGGCCTGATGTAACATGGAAATGCGCCAGGCTATTATACCAATAAGGCCGCCCATTCGTGTACCCTGTAATAACCAGTGTGTAGTAGGAAGTGTGGTGACCGGTGTCAAAAGCCGGGTTCGACTCCCAGAGACCTGAGCGTTGTCTACGCCCTGAGGTCTTGAACCACACAACCTATTATTCCCTGGTTTACCACGTAACACCTGACCTGCTTCCTGTTAGCGTTCCGCTGTACGCCATTTTACGCCACTGTACGCCATTTGTTGTGACACGCCCCGCTTCACCGCACTGTAAGCTGTCTCCGCAGCATGGCTCCGCCGATGTCTCCGCTGCAGGTCTCATCTCTCAGGACCTAACTAGTAGCTAAGGACGCGTCATCAAATGCAACGGCTGTCAAAGGACGGACAACGCACAGTGCGACAACGGACAGTATTAAACGCTCAGTTTGCCACAATGTAACGGTTAGCCTTGAGCGACACCGTTCTCCCTTTGCCCGTGAATCCTGTGTACTGCCTAATGGCGGGCGGCATGAGTTCGCATTTCTTTTACCGAGTGAGTTGGGCAGGTCAAAGCCTAGCGGCATAGCTGTGAGGACAACTGGTTCAATTCCAGGGGGCCCCGTTCTAAGCCCTAGCCCTCTCATGAGGTTTTCCTGTAAACACCTCCATGGCAGTTTCCTCGCAACAACACGCAAGACTCTCGGTAAACAAGCGTGCACTGCACGTTACACACAACTCGGTCTCTTACTCGGCGTAGGCCATTGCTGCCAGCGCCGAGTACCGGTTGGACCCCAAGCTTTCACACCGGTGTGGCGCAACGCTGAAACAACACCAACAGCAGCCCCGCACCAACAGCAACCCCGCACCAACAGCAACCCCGCACCAACAGCAACCCCGCACCAACAGCAGCCCCGCACCAACAGCAGCCCCGCACACTGCCCCGTGCTTGTGCTTGTGTTCTCAGTGTACAACATGGGACATGGCCCCGTAGACTGGCATACAGGCCAGGCCTCTCAGAAAGGTAAGCACTTTGCCCTTGTAGCCCGCACACTTTGCCCTTGTTGCCCCGCACATAGCCCGAACACTTTGCCCCTTGTTGCCCCGCACATAGCCCGCACACCTTGCCCTTGTTGCCCCGCACATAGCCCGCACACTTTGCCCTTGTTGCCCCGCACATAGCCCGCACACCTAACCCTTGTGACCTGCGATGGTGTTGGACGGCTGTTACGTGTTCGTTGGGAGCACTTTTTCTTCACTGCAGCGGACCTGGTGTATTGACGATTCCTAAAACGAGGTCTGTTAACGATTACAACTGAGTAAAACTCAATTACGTAGTAGATAATTGGCAAACATGGAGTGTTAAGCCCGCCTAAAGACGCGAGGCCGAGGTCCGAGCGCGTAACAGCCCGAGACCTCAGCCAGAGGCCGCGGAGCGTAGCGCATGAAAACGGAACTAAGTGTATTTAATACGACCGGCCTTAACTTATTTGGCTATTAAGTTCTGTATCGCTGTTAAGGCGCGCCCGAAATAATCTTTAAGATATGACCCCATATGATCAAGCATGATGGAATATGATGAAATATAATTAAGCCAAAACTCGCGAAACTCCGTAACCTCATTGCCGTGGTCTCAACCGTGATCATTGTCTTAATCGTGATCATGGTCTCAATCAGGCGACCCTAACTAACAAAAAATGGCTGGAAATGATAGGAAACCGACCCCTGGTAATCAAAACGACGCCGCGTCTCAGCCACGTGGTTTTTATTTATGTTTCGCACATCCCTGGATAAAGGACTCTGTCAGCTATGCGGTGCAACTTGTATCATTAAATACTGTGCAGTGTGCTGAGTGCTATGGCGGCTCAAATTTTGACATTCAAATTCATGCCAGTTTTGCTCATGCGGGCCTCGCCGCGATCGACCGCCGCGACCGACGTGGCCCAGTAGCCTTTGCAAACAGTCAGGGACAGTCGCCGCAGTCAAAACAATTCACATGGCACGCCAAACCGATGTAACGACGCCCCTCCACCCATGCTCGGAAGTATACAAGGCTGCTGCATTGCTTGACCGCTTCGTGAGTAGTACCTACTACCTGGCCACTCGGTAAGGCCACTCAAGGTGTGTAGGCCATTGCTACGTTACCTTGCTCGACATGTTGGGTCCGATCCCTCCCGCCCGCCCTCCGCTTGCGTGTCGAGCTTGTGTCCAGCTCCGCCCTGACCCCCTGCTGCTCAGCTGGAGGGGTGGGCAGCCCAGGGGCAGCACCAGCACCAGCTGCCTGCTGCTGCCAGGGGGGTGCAGCAGGAGGGGGGGGCAGGTTAGAGGCGGCACCAGCACCAGCTGCCTGCTGCTGCCAGGGGGGTGCAGTAGGAGGGGGGGGCAGGTCAGAGGCGGCACCAGCACCAGCTGCCTGCTGCTGCCAGGGGGGTGCAGCAGGAGGGGGAGGGGGTGCAGCACGAGGGGGAGGGGGTGCAGCACGAGGGGGAGGGGGTGGGAGGGCGGGGCTGGGGCTGGGAGGGGGTGGGAGGGGCTGGGATGGGGTTGGGCGGGCTGCAAGGGTTCCGGGTGGGCTAGTCAGCACTGCAAGGCAAAGTTAGGTCACGCCAACTAGCCATTACACTCGTAGAAAAGATCGCATTATAAGTGCCACCTAAGGGTACTTTTTTTTCTGATGGAAGTCTTCAGTTTCTCATTGGCAAGCCAACGCACTTGGAAAAAAAAATCTACTCCAAGTGGCTGGCTAGATTCGATCGTTTGACTCTCATGCACTTCTGTGAGGGCAACCAGTACTGGTTAAGGTCCAGTACTGGCTGCTAACCAGTACTGGACCTCAACCAGTACTGGTTTGCATCCAGTACTGGTTGTCAGCTTTGGCAGGGTTAGGCATGGAGATTTCAAAGTTTCCGCGTATCACGTCGATGTGCGATGTGCGATGTCCAGTTGATGTGCGCTACAATGTGCGCTTGTGATGGGTTAACAACTCTCCATACTGCCAAGTCGTTCTGATGTGCGATGTCCAGTCGATTTGCGCTATCATGTGGGCTCGTAATGGGTTAACATCTCTCTATAATGTCAAGTCCTATGGATGAAGCGAGTATGCTTACAGACAATTGGACGATAGCTGAAGGGTTAGGGCTGAGGACTGAGGTCAGGGCTGGGAGCCTTGGTTAGGTACTGTATAGGCACCGACTACAACAAGAGGACAACACGCTATAACACATTGCATGTGCTATCACTCACTAAGCAATGTCATTGAGATTACTATGTACGTGTGTTTGTTATCACTGTCATCAACATTACATAGTACACTGCTTCGCATGCTATGTAGCATCAACCAAGACACTCCATCCGTCCTCTATCTCATTCCCTTGTAATGCAAGGCGACCTCATTGTAATGAAGGTAGTCGTCCAAGCTCCAGCCCCTGCAAAGTGACACAGAGTCTGGCTGGCTGGCTGTGACCAGTACTGGCTGGCTGTGACCAGTACTGGCTGGCTGGCTGTGACCAGTACTGGCTGGCTGGCTGTGACCAGTACTGGCTGGCTGACCAGTACTGGCTGGCTGGCTGTGACCAGTACTGGCTGGCTGACCAGTACTGGCTGGCTGGCTGTGACCAGTACTGGCTGGCTGGCTGTGACCAGTACTGGCTGGCTGGCTGTGACCAGTACTGGCTGGCTGGCTGTGACCAGTACTGGCTGGCTGTGACCAGTACTGGCTGGGTGACCAGTACTGGCTGGCTGGCAGTGACCAGTACTGGCTGGCTGTGACCAGTACTGGCTGGCTGTGACCAGTACTGGCTGGCTGTGACCAGTACTGGCTGGCTGTGACCAGTACTGGCTGGCTGTGACCAGTACTGGCTGGCTGGCTGTGACCAGTACTGGCTGGCTGTGACCAGTACTGGTTGGCTGACCAGTACTGGCTGGCTGGCTGTGACCAGTACTGGCTGGCTGACCAGTACTGGCTGGCTGGCTGTGACCAGTACTGGCTGGCTGGCTGACCAGTACTGGCTGGCTGGCTGTGACCAGTACTGGCTGGCTGACCAGTACTGGCTGGCTGGCTGTGACCAGTACTGGCTGGCTGGCTGTGACCAGTACTGGCTGGCTGGCTGTGACCAGTACTGGCTGGCTGACCAGTACTGGCTGGCTGGCTGTGACCAGTACTGGTTGGCTGACCAGTACTGGCTGGCTGACCAGTACTGGCTGGCTGGCTGTGACCAGTACTGGCTGGCTGACCAGTACTGGCTGGCTGGCTGTGACCAGTACTGGCTGGCTGACCAGTACTGGCTGGCTGACCAGTACTGGCTGGCTGGCTGTGACCAGTACTGGCTGGCTGGCTGTGACCACTACTGGCTGGCTGACCAGTACTGGCTGGCTGACCAGTACTGGCTGGCTGACCAGTACTGGCTGGCTGACCAGTACTGGCTGCCTGGCTGTGACCAGTACTGGCTGGCTGACCAGTACTGGCTGGCTGGCTGTGACCAGTACGGGCTGGCTGACCAGTACTGGCTGGCTGACCAGTACTGGCTGGCTGGCTGTGACCAGTACGGGCTGGCTGACCAGTACTGGCTGGCTGACCAGTACTGGCTGGCTGGCTGTGACCAGTACTGGCTGGCTGACCAGTACTGGCTGGCTGGCTGTGACCAGTACTGGTTGGCTGACCAGTACTGGCTGGCTGACCACTACTGGCTGGCTGGCTGTGACCAGTACTGGCTGGCTGACCAGTACTGGCTGGCTGGCTGTGACCAGTACTGGCTGGCTGACCAGTACTGTCTGGCTGACCAGTACTGGCTGGCTGGCTGTGACCAGTACTGGCTGGCTGGCTGTGACCAGTACTGGCTGGCTGACCAGTACTGGCTGGCTGACCAGTACTGGCTGGCTGACCAGTACTGGCTGCCTGGCTGTGACCAGTACTGGCTGGCTGACCAGTACTGGCTGGCTGGCTGTGACCAGTACTGGCTGGCTGACCAGTACTGGCTGCCTGGCTGTGACCAGTACTGGCTGGCTGACCAGTACTGGCTGGCTGGCTGTGACCAGTACTGGTTGGCTGACCAGTACTGGCTGGCTGACCAGTACTGGCTGGCTGGCTGTGACCAAGACTGGCTGGCTGACCAGTACTGGCTGGCTGGCTGTGACCAGTACTGGCTGGCTGACCAGTACTGGCTGGCTGACCAGTACTGGCTGGCTGGCTGTGACCAGTACTGGCTGGCTGACCAGTACTGGCTGGCTGGCTGTGACCAGTACTGGTTGGCTGGCTGTGACCAGTACTGGCTGGCTGACCAGTACTGGCTGGCTGGCTGTGACCAGTACTGGCTGGCTGACCAGTACTGGCTGGCTGGCTGTGACCAGTACTGGCTGGCTGACCAGTACTGGCTGGCTGACCAGTACTGGCTGGCTGGCTGTGACCAGTACTGGCTGGCTGGCTGTGACCAGTACTGGCTGGCTGACCAGTACTGGCTGGCTGACCAGTACTGGCTGGCTGACCAGTACTGGCTGCCTGGCTGTGACCAGTACTGGCTGGCTGACCAGTACTGGCTGGCTGGCTGTGACCAGTACTGGCTGGCTGACCAGTACTGGCTGGCTGACCAGTACTGGCTGCCTGGCTGTGACCAGTACTGGCTGGCTGACCAGTACTGGCTGGCTGGCTGTGACCAGTACTGGTTGGCTGACCAGTACTGGCTGGCTGACCAGTACTGGCTGGCTGGCTGTGACCAAGACTGGCTGGCTGACCAGTACTGGCTGGCTGGTTGTGACCAGTACTGGCTGGCTGACCAGTACTGGCTGGCTGACCAGTACTGGCTGGCTGGCTGTGACCAGTACTGGCTGGCTGGCTGTGACCAGTACTGGCTGGCTGACCAGTACTGGCTGGCTGACCAGTACTGGCTGGCTGACCAGTACTGGCTGCCTGGCTGTGACCAGTACTGGCTGGCTGACCAGTACTGGCTGGCTGTCTGTGACCAGTACTGGCTGGCTGACCAGTACTGGCTGGCTGACCAGTACTGGCTGCCTGGCTGTGACCAGTACTGGCTGGCTGACCAGTACTGGCTGGCTGACCAGTACTGGCTGGCTGACCAGTACTGGCTGGCTGGCTGGCTGTGACCAGTACTGGCTGGTTGACCAGTACTGGCTGCCTGACCAGTACTGGCTGGCTGGCTGTGACCTGCAGCAGGGGGGCAGGGGGGCAGCAGCAGCAGCAGGGTGGCAGCAGCAGCAGCAGGAGCAGGGGGGCAGCAGCAGCAGCAACAGGGGGGCAGCAGCAGCAGCAACAGGGGGGCAGTAACAGCAGGGGGGCAGGGGGGCTGCAGCAGCAGACAGTAGGCGCAACCAGCGCTGGTGCCCCCCCATTCAGCAGCAGGGTTACAGCAGCAGCAGCAGCAGCAGGGGGGCAGGAGGGCAGCAGCAGCAGTGGGTGGGCAGCAGCAGCAGTAGGGGGGCAGGGGGGCTGCAGCAGCAGGGGGGCAGGGGGGCTGCAGCAGCAGCAGCAGGGGGGCAGGGGTGCTACAGCAACAGATAGTAGGGGCACTATAGCACCTACCTACCTTTAGGCTGCTTGATGACTGCTGCTGGAATGGGGGTGGTTGTGTAGGGAAAGTGGAGGAGATGTGTTCATCAGACCTGCAATCATCAGACCTGCAATCAAGGTAGGGGGGCAGCAGCAGCAGCAGCAGCTGCAGGGGGGCTGCAGCAGTAGCAGCAGCAGTAGTAGGGGGCATGGGGGCAGCAGCAGCAGTAGGGGGGCAGCAGAAGTAGCAACATGGGGGCAGCAGCAGCAGCATGGGGGCAGCAGCAGCAGTAGGGGGGCAGCAACAGCAAGGGGGGCAGCAGCAGCGGATAGTAGGGGCACTATAGCACCTACCTACCTTTTGGCTGCTTGCTATGACTGCTGCTGGGAAGGGGGTGGGAGTGGAGGATTGAAGACGGGGAGGGAGGGTAGATGTGGAAGGCGGGAGGCAGGGAGGCGGGGAGGCGGGAGGCAGGGAGGCGGGAGGCGGGGAGGCGGGAGGCTCAGTTGGGTTTAAATGGGCGGGGTGGCTTGAAGGCGGGGTGGGTTGGGTTAGGGGCATGGGTTGGGTTGGGTAGGGGCCTGGGTTGGGTTGTGTAGGGGCTTGGGTTGGGGGCATGGGCGGGGGTCGGGGCGGGAGAGGGAGCGGGGGCCGGGGAGGATAAATTGGGAGGGGGTGGTTGTGTAGGGAAAGTGGAGGGGAGGTGCCCATCAGACCTGCAACCAAGGGGCGTGCACGTGAGGTAGGGTGACCAGGCTGTGCACTGTGTTAGCTATCACCGCGGCCTCACCTTTGTGGTCCTCCTGGCCTCCTACCTGCTCACCCCTGGCAACATATCCCATGCGCCAGTGGGTTGGGGCTGTGGTGGGGTGTGTAGTTGTGTGTAGGGAAGGGAAGGTGGGGTGAGGAGGGGGCTGCGATGCCACGTCAATCGAAGGGTGGGAGAGGGGAAGGGTAGGCTTGACAAGCATGGGAGAGAGGGAGAGGGGGAAGGGAGGGGGGGGTGGTGGTGGTAGTGGCAAGAGGGTGGATGGGGTGGGCTTTCTCTTGGTTGCTGGGATGTCAGGGGAGAGGTGACGGGGAGGGGGGAAGTGGGGGTGGGGAGAGGTGGATGTGGAGGGACGACCAGCTTGGCGATGGTGGTGGGGAGGAAAAGGGGAAGGGTGTGATGATCAATCCTGCAGCGGGACAAGGGGCATGCTAGCGGTTAGGGTAGGTATAGGGTGCCACATACCTGCACTCACCTTTTGCTTGGGTGGGGTGTATATATGTGTAGATGGTGAGGGTGAGGAGGCGGAGGGGGAGGAAGGCTGCTGCTGTTGCTGGAGGGGGTAATAGGACCCAGAGGAGGACGGGATGATGGAGAAGCGGGGGAAAGGAGGTAGAGGAGGAAGTGGAGGGAAGGGAAGGGGAGGTCCATGGGGAGGGCGAGAGAAGTGGGGAGAGGGCGAGAGAAGTGGCGGTTGGGGAGAGGTGAAAGTGGTGAAACTGCCAGGGTGAGGGTGAGGGTGAGGTTGAGGGAGGGGGGGAATGTAATGTCAAACTGGGAGGGGGTGGTTGTATAGTGTAGAGGGAAGGGGAGGTGCCCATTACACCTGCAATCAGCCAGGGGGAAGGGAAAGGAGAGGAAGGGAGGGAGGAGGGGAGGGAGGGAGGGAGGGAGTAGGTCGGGAGGGAGGTAGGTAGGGGGGGAGGGAGGGAGGGAGGCTGCGAGGTAGGCTGCAAGGTACGGTAGGCTGCGAGGTAGGCTGCAAGGTACGGTAGGGAGTATGTCAAGGCATGTGCGACGACGGACTTGGAGGTGGTGGTGGCAAAGGGAAGAGGCAAGACCATTAATCCTACAGCAGCACAAAAGGCACGCCAGTGGTTAAGCTAAGTAGAGGGAGCCACATACCTGCATAGGGATAGCCACTCACCTTGACAACTTCGCATGGTTTGCATGGATGACGGCGCGGCTTGCTCGTAGTGTGTCGCTGCGTTGCTAGGCTGGCTACGTTGGCTTCTTGCGTGGCTGCGACTTTGCGAGGTTGTGTAGCTGTGTCGCGATGCTTGCCCTCAATTCGTGTCGCCCTTCACGCCCTCAATTCTTCGGGCATGACTGCGGGGCTGAGCTAGCTACGTAAATGGCTGTACGCCTAGCTTCGAGGTTGGCTGCGTTATGGAAATGGAAATGGAAATGGCTGCAACGCTAGCTGAAACTACCTTGTGTGTCTGAGCTAGCTAGCTAGCTGCGATGTGGCTGGGAGCGAGCTGAGCTTCGGGCATGACTGCGAGGCTGCGAGGCTGGTTGCAAGGCGCCTGGCTACCTAGATGCGGGACGCGAATTAGGGGCAGTGTGGCTGCAAGGCTGCGAGGCTGAGTTTCTAGGCTGCTTATCCTCAAGGCTGACCTTCTAGCTGGCACTAGCTGCGGCTACGTTCCTAGCAGGATCGAGGCTAGGTGACTACGCCGCGTACTGGGCGGATGTTAGTTTTTCATATTCCATGTCTAACATGCAAGCCGATCTGCCGTTCGTGCCGTTCGTGCCGCCCTTCACGCCCTCAATTCGGTAGCCCCTGCCCTCAATTCGGTAGCCAGGCTAGGTAGCCAGGCGGCCACTGAGCCAGCAGACCACGCAACATCGCCACATCGCAGCCAGGCAGCCACAGTCGGCCAGGCAGCCACATCTCACGTAGCGGCCAGCCTCCTAGCCAATCTCGCAACCTGGAGATCCGTAGCCACGCGTTGCGCGATAACACACGGGCATTAACTCGCCACGCTTTGCGCGTAGCCAATGCGTTGCGAGGTGATGCACCGTTTCACATGCAGCGACCCATCTTTTTGCCTTTGACATGTACCCACCATCTCCGAGCCCATCTTCCCTGCCCCTTGTGCATCAAACTCGGTGAGTGCATCTTGTACCCACCATTCATTGCTCCTCCTTTGACAACCTGTCACCTCCTTGCCGCAGGTCCACATCCCTTTACCCTCCTTCCCCTTTCACTCCCCTTCCTCCCCCCCTCCCCCGCACTTCCCTCCCTTACCCTCTCTCCCTCCCCCCCCCCCTTTCATCACCCCGTACCCTCTCCATTGCAGCCCGTCCCACTACAAAGGTCAGACCAAGGTAGGAGCCAACGAGGATGAAGCATGGAGGAGCATGGAGGATCAGGGAGCAAGCGGTGAGTGGCCCCGCTCCTGAACCTAGCCTCCGTCATGCACCTAGCTTCCTTAGATGTTTTGCTAGCCTCACTGTAAGTACGCTCCTTGCTTGCTGCAGGTCTGACGCCTATACTCCTGCCCCCTGCCTCCTTCACCCTTCCCTACCCTATCCCACCAATCCCACTTCTTCTTCTCCCCAACCCCCGCTTCCCCTCTCCCCGTCACCTCTCCCCCACCCACCCTCTTCCCACCACCACCACCACCCCCTCCCTTCCCCCTCTCCCTCCCACTCCCTTCCATGCTTCTCAACCCCCTTTCCCTCTCGCACCCTTCATTTGACGTGGCATCGCAGCCCCCACCTCAACCACCCCT
The DNA here is from genome assembly GCA_030144725.1 of Haematococcus lacustris. NCBI lineage: Eukaryota > Viridiplantae > Chlorophyta > Chlorophyceae > Chlamydomonadales > Haematococcaceae > Haematococcus > Haematococcus lacustris. The sequence goes on from JASKMD010000017.1 coordinate 3,518,178, forward strand.
ATCCCTCCAGCCCTCCCCCACACCACCACCTCTAATAACACTACGCAACCTCCCGCATCACAAAGGTAAGACCAAGGTAAGAGCCAACAGGGAGCCAACATGGTGCGGCATGGAGCAACATGGCGTTAACGGTGAGTGGTTCGGCCTTGTCTCTCAGTGTCCATTATCACCCAGCCTAACCACTACCACACACTGTGTTCGCTGCGCATCACTACCACCCCCTTCCCACCCCCCTCCACACACAAGCTCCCTCTTCCCCCTTCTTCCCTACCCTTTCGCTCCCTGGTTGCTGGTGGCTACCGGTAAGTGGCCAACACGCAGCGCCCAACCTGCAATCCCCACACCACCCCACCCAATCACCCCTCCCCACACCACCCCGCCGGTGCCCCTGCTGCTGCTTCTACTGCCCCCCTGCTGCTGCCCCTGCTGCTGTTCTGCTGCTGCCGCCCCCCTGCCCCCCTGCTGCTGCAGCCCCCCTGCCCCCCTACTCCTGCTGCTGCTGCTGCCCCCCCACTGCTGGTGCAGCCCCCCTGCTGCTGCTGCTGCAGCCCCCCTGCCCCCCTGCTGCTGCAGCCCCCCTGCCCCCTTGCTGCTGCAGCCCCCCTGCCCCCCTACTCCTGCTGCTGCTGCTGCTGCTGCTCCCCCACTGCTGCTGCAGCCCCCCTGCCCCCCTGTTGCTGCTGCTGCTGCATCCCCCCTGCCCCCCTGCTGCTGCAGAAGAAGAAGAAGAAGAAGACTACTCCGGTATTCACCGGCGTGCATTAAGGGAGGAGCTACCGCCTGGGGCGCGGCCTGCT
>JASKMD010000017.1:3519474-3563915 GCA_030144725.1 Haematococcus lacustris
CAGTTGTTGCTTCCGGGCTGGTGCTGTACATAAGGTTCGGCAGCTGGCCACCTGGGCAGTTTAGCACAGTCTTGACAATGTGCCCCAGGAGAGCTGCTTCTACCAGCTGGCCCTCAGTGCAGCCAGACAGGGCTGTGGCTGGTATGTCTGCATGTGGGGGTGTGTTTGTCAGCACCGGGTCAGGGTCTTGGGTCTCCACTGCCATGGACAGGACAGGTGCATGGTTGCAGGATGTGGATTTTCGTCAGAGTGGGAGGCGGGGCTATATGCGGCTGTTCACCTAGGAACGACGGGTGGTGCAAGGGTGTGTGCCACTGTCCTCTTGGTGAGAGCAGATTATGAGGTGTTGGTGCATCTGGCGGCGGCAATTTATAGAACCGGGGTGAGTACACCAGTTTGCCCGGGGAAAGCCAAGTTAAGATCGGGGCTGGGTGCACCAGTTTGTCCGAGGAAAGCAAGGTCCGAAGCGGGGCTGGGTTCACCAGTTTGCCCGACGAGAGCAGAACAAGAAGCGGGGCTGGGTACTCCAGTTTGCCCGAGGAGAGCCAATCGAGATGCGGGGCTGGGTGCACCAGTTTGCCCGGGGAAAGCAGAACAAGAGGCGGGGCTGGGTACACCAGTTTGCCCGAGGAAAGCAAGGCCAGAATCGGGGCTGGGTACACCAGTTTGCCCGAGGACAGCAAGACAGGGACTGAGTACGTCAGTTTGCCCGTAGGAAGCAAGACAAGGAGCGGAGTTGGGTGCGTCAACTTGCGCTGGGGAGCTCTACACGATCCTGCAGACGAATCTACCTCGACATTTCGTAACCGCAGCAAGCAGCTCTGCTTAGCCTCGATGCTATGATCTGTAGGCCATAGCTGCTGTATTGAAGCTGTCGGTGCGCTGTTGCGATTTGTCTGCAACAGAGCTGTCAGCAAGATGGCCACAATGAGAATATGTCTAGTGGTGTTGTGCTTACCACGGAGGTTGATGCAGTGGCTGATAAGGGCGAGGGTGCCCGCGGTATTGGTCGTCGCACTCCACATATCTCTTGGGCTCTTTTCTCGTGCTGGTTCCGATGGGTCGGGTGTAGGAGTCTGGAGCGTCGTGTTAAGGCCGCAAAACTCTTTTGCTGCTGCAGCCCCCCTGAACCCCTGCTGCTGCAGCCCCCCTGCCCCCCTACTCCTGCTGCTGCTGCTGCTGCCCCCCCACCACTCCTACAAATTAGTCCCTGCGTTTTTCCCTGCGCTTTTGTCAACCTTGTCCAAATGGGCTGAAACTTGGCCAGTTGGTAGTTTGTGATGTAAGGATTCCATCCCAAAAGAAATCAGGTCAAAAAAGTCAAAGGTCGAGGCTGGGCGGCCCGTGGCGTTCACGCAGGGACGGATGCAGGGATGGAGGGGGGGGCGCAGGGACAAACGCAGGGATGGAAGGCGGAGCGCAGGGATGGACGCAGGGATGACTTGGGGGTGCAGGGACGAATGCAGGGATGGAAGGGGGGACGCAGGGATGGACGCAGGGATGGAGGGGGGGGTGCAGGGACGGATGCAGGGACGAGGGCAGGGATGAGTGCAGGGATGACGGGCGTAGGGACGAGTGCAGGGACAAGCGCAGGGACGAGTGCAGGGATTTCTGGCGCAGGGACGAGTGCAGGGATGAGTGCAGGGACGAGCGCAGGGACGAGCGCAGGGACGAGTGCAGGGATAACGGGCGCAGGGACGGGCGCAGGGACAAACGCAGGGACGAGTGCAGGGATGACGGGCGCAGGGACGGGCGCAGGGATGAGCGCAGGGACGAATGCAGGGATGAACGCAGGGACGAGTGCAGGGATGTTGGGCGCAGGGACGGGCGCAGGGACAAGTGCAGGGACGAGTGCAGGGATTGCGGGCGCAGGGACGGGCGCAGGGACGAGTGCAGGGACGAGTGCAGGGATGAGCGCAGGGATGAGTGCAGGGATGTTGGGCGCAAGGACGGGCGCAGGGACGAGTGCAGGGACGAGTGCAGGGATGAGCGCAGGGACGAGTGCAGGGATTGCGGGCGCAGGGACGGGCGCAGGGACGAGTGCAGGGACGAGTGCAGGGATGAGCGCAGGGACGAGTGCAGGGGTGTTGGGCGCAGGGACGGGCGCAGGGACGAGTGCAGGGACGAGTGCAGGGATGAGCGCAGGGACGAGTGCAGGGATGTTGGGCGCAGGGACGGGCGCAGGGACGAGCGCAGGGACGAGTGCAGGGATGACGGGCGTAGGGACGAGGGCAGGGACGAGCGCAGGGACGAGTGCAGGGATGACGGGCGCAGGGACGAATGCAGGGACGAGTGCAGGGACGAATGCAGGGTCGAGTCCAGGGACGAGTGCAGGGACGGGCGCAGGGACGAATGCAGGGCTGATCGCAGGGACAAATGCAGGGATTAGTACAGGGACGAATGCAGGGACGAGTGCAGGGATGAGTGCAGGGATTAGTGCAGGGAGGAGTGCAAGGTTAAGATGATTGTATGGTTGATGGCAACCTGGACGCAACCTGGTTACAATCAGCACTTCCTGCTCAGTATGTTGTGACCTCATCGACAGGTTTACTGTCTAGTGCTGCTTGCTGAGGCTGTTGTATGGAACAAAGTACATGTCCCCATGGCCCTCGCCTGTGGGAAAGAATGACACAAACAGAGTGTGCAGCTGCTCCCCATTCACTGCAAACCACTCTGCAGGACCAGCACCTGCCTCCTTTGTCCTGAACTTGTCTCGCCGATGGTAGGGTGGGCTTGCCTGGGTTGGCTGCTCCTGTGGGACGGCGGCTGGCCCCTTGGCCACACGGGTTGAGCGGCGTTGTCGGTTGCTGGCCCCACCATTGTGGGGGGGCGGAACGGAGGGGCCAGCAACGTCAGGTGTTGGTGCTGCAGCTGTTGCCTCTGCTCCATCTGCTGCTGCTTCTGCTGCTGTTGCATCTGCTCCTTTTGCTGCTGCTTCTGCTGCTGCTTCTCCTGCGGCTGCTTTCGCTGCAGCCGCTGCTGCTGCAGCTGCTGGCTTTGGACCTGTTGCCCGCCGTTTGGCCGCTGTGTCCTGTGGGGCTGGTCTCTTGCGCCCGCGTGTGCGTGCTGCGGCTGCTGCTGCTGCCACTGCTGGCTCTGGTTCTGGGCCCATGCCATGCAGCAAGTTGGGCAGGCCACCCATAGGGTAGACAGGGAACAGCCTTGCGATGGCCACTCGTAGGAAGCGGCCTGGGATGACCGGATGCTCTAGTCGCACCCATCCCCCGCAGCCACAAGTGGGTCCAGGTGGTGGAGCATTTCTGGAACGGTCCGGGCGAGAGCCCTGATTGCCAGGCTGCTCTTGAGGAGTACCTGCAGCAGAAGATGACAGCCCAGGAAGTGGTGCGGGTGACCTTGGAGCCAGGTCAGGTGCTGGGGATGCGTGGGTACACAATCCATGCTGGTGATGAGGGCAGGGAGGGGACAGGTTCAGTGCGGGTGCACTTCTATGCCTCCACTGGCTTTGTGTCGGACACCACCTGCTACGTTGCTGAGTTTGGCCACCATTTTGACAGCCTGTGCCAGCCCACCACAGAGCCCAGGACCGGCAGCACCCTCAAGGTGCCGGCATGGCAGGGGGAAGCAGCAGGTGGCAAGCACGTGCCTAAGGTCCCATACAAGCCCCCAGCTCAAAAAGAAGAGATCGCCATGTGGAAGCCAAATTGGCTAGAAGACCCAGCCTTCTCAGAGACAGGTTTGAAGCAGTTGGAGCAGCAGTGGTATGAGGCAGCAGGCGTAAGCTGGCCACCGGCAAAGCCACAAGATCAGGAGGCTGAGCCTGGCAAGGATGACAAGACCAAGCGAAAGCCGGCCCGTGGTGGTAGCAGGGGTGGGAGCAGTAAGAGAGGTCGAGAGGTTTGACATGGACTACATGTGAGACTTCACGATCATGATTGAAATGGTTGTGTTACACAGAGTATGCAAGTGTTAGGGATACAGAGGTGACATGTGATGCAAGGTCCCTGCACTCGTCCCTGCGCTCATCCCTGCACTCGTCCCTGCGCCCGCCATCCCTGCACTCGTCCCTGCACTGATCCCTGCGCTCGTCCCTGCGCCCGTCATCCCTGCATTCGTCCCTGCGCTCGTCCCTGCACTCGTCCCTGCGCCCGCCATCCCTGCATTCGTCCCTGCGCTCGTCCCTGCACTCGTCCCTGCGTCCGTAATCCCTGCGCTCGTCCCTGCGTTTACCCCTGCGCCCGTCCCTGCGCCCGTCATCCCTGCACTCGTCCCTGCGCTAATCCCTGCACTCGTCCCTGCACTGATCCCTGCGCTCGTCCCTGCGTCCGTAATCCCTGCACTCGTCCCTGCGCTCGTCCCTGCACTCGTCCCTGCGCCCGCCATCCCTGCACTCGTCCCTGCACCCGTCCCTGCACTCGTCCCTGCACTTATCCCTGCACTCGTCCCTGCGTCCGTAATCCCTGCACTCGTCCCTGCACTAATCCCTGCACTCGTCCCTGCGCCCGTCATCCCTGCATCCATCCCTGCACTCATCCCTGCGTTTGTCCCTGCGCTACCAAGTCATCCCTGCACTCGTCCCTGCACGGCCCCCTCCATCCCTGCATCCGTCCCTGCGCCCCCAATCCATCCCTGCGTTCGTCCCTGCACCCCCCCTTCCATCCCTGCACTCGTCCCTGCGCCCCCCCTTCAATCCCTGCATTCGTCCCTGCGTAAACGCCACGGACTGCCCAGCCTCCGCCTTTGACTTTTTTGACCTGATTCTTTTTGGGATGGAATCCTTACATCACAAGCTACCAACTAGCCGAGTTTCAGCCCATTTGGACAAGGTTGACAAAAGCGCAGGGAAAAACGCAGGGACTAATTTGTAGGAGTGACTGCTGCTGCTGCCCCCCTGCCCCCCTGCTGCTGCTGCTGCTGCTGCTGCCCCCCTACTGCTGCTGCTGCCCCCCTACTGCTGTTGCTGCCCCCCTACTGCTGCTGCTGCTGCTGCTGCTGCCCCCCTACCACCTTGCCCCCCTGCTGCTGCTGCTGCTGCTGTAACCCTGCTGCTGAATGGGGGGGCACCAGCGCTGGTTGCGCCTACTATCTGCTGCCTACTGTCTGCTGCTGCAGCCCCCCTGCCCCCCTACCCCCCTGCTGTTACTGCCCCAGCCAGTACTGGTCACAGCCAGCCAGCCAGTACTGGTCACAGCCAGCCAGCCAGCCAGTACTGGTCAGCCAGCCAGTACTGGTCACAGCCAGCCAGCCAGTACTGGTCACAGCCAGCTAGTACTGGTCACAGCCAGCCAGTACTAGTCACAGCCAGCCAGTACTGGTCACAGCCAGCTAGTACTGGTCACAGCCAGCCAGCCAGTACTGGTCACAGCCAGCCAGTACTGGTCACAGCCAGCCAGCCAGTACTGGTTACAGCCAGCCAGTACTGGTCACAGCCAGCCAGTACTGGTCACAGCCAGCCAGTACTGGTCACAGCCAGCCAGTACTGGTCACAGCCAGCCAGTACTGGTCACAGCCAGCCAGCCAGTACTGGTCACAGCCAGCCAGCCAGTACTGGTCACAGCCAGCCAGCCAGTACTGGTCACAGCCAGCCAGTACTGGTCACAGCCAGCCAGTACTGGTCACAGCCAGCCAGCCAGTACTGGTCACAGCCAGCCAGTACTGGTCACAGCCAGCCAGTACTGGTCACAACCAGCCAGCCAGTACTGGTCACAGCCAGCCAGTACTGGTCACAGCCAGCCAGTACTGGTCACAGCCAGCCAGCCAGTACTGGTCAGCCTGATTGTTAGTCAATGTTGGTTGCCAGCCAGTGCTGGTTGCCAGCCAGTGTTGGTTGCCAGCCAGTGTTGGTTGCCAGCCAGTGCTGTGTGTTATGCCAGCCAGTAATGTGTGTCATGCATTGTAGTCATTGAGTACAGTAGAGCATTGCATGTAAGTTGACTCTGTGTCACTTTGCAGGGGCTGGAGCATGGACGAGTACCTTCATTACATCAAGGTCGTTGGTCCCTATTTATAAGAGGGCATTGACTTAGGACAACCAGCCCATGAGGTTGTGGAGGGGGTTGGTTGTACGGCGCTGTATACTATGTAACATTGTGAATATAGAATGTTGTCCTCATGGTGATATGTACTCTGTATACCTTGCAACATCAGTAGCTCAGTGTCACGTGTAAGTACATCCAATGGCTCTAGCCTAACGTATAATAATCTCCAACTTGGTAAATGTTTCTAAGCAAGCCCCCTCCTTCAGCCCTTCACCCAGCCCTTCAGCACTTGAGGGGTCACACAGTAATGGATGAGGGTCACACTGTACTAGATAGTGTGTGTTGTCGCTGCCCTCCTAGTTGGGTGTTAGCCAGTACAAGTTGGGGGTCAGCCAATACTGGTTGGGTGTCAGCCAATACTGGTTGGAGGTTAGCCAGTACTGGCTGGGGTGAACCAGTACTGGTTAAATTTTTGTAATTTTTTTATTTTGGGGGGGTGTGTGAACCAGTACTGGTTTGGTGTGAACCAGTACTGGCTGACCACCAACCAGTACTGGTTTGGTGTGAACCAGTACTGGTTGGGGGTGAACCAGTACTGGCTGGGGTGAACCAGTACTGGTTAAATTTTTGTAGTTTTTTTATTTTGGGGGGGGGGGGGTGAACCAGTACTGGTTTGGTGTGAACCAGTACTGGTTGGGGGTGAACCAGTACTGTTTAGGAATAAACCAGTACTGGTTAGGAATAAACCAGTACTGGTTAGGAATAAACCAGTACTGGTTGGGAATACCAGAACTGGTTGGGGGTAAACCAGTACTGGTTGGGAATAAACCAGTACTGGTTGGGAATAAACCAGTACTGGTTGGGAATAAACCAGTACTGGTTGGGAATAAACCAGTACTGGTTGGGAATATACCAGTACTGGTTGGGGGTAAACCAGTACTGGTTGGGAATAAACCAGTACTGGTTAGGAATAAACCAGCACTGGTTGGGAATAAACCAGTACTGGTTAGGAATAAACCAGTACTGGTTGGGAATAAACCAGTACTGGTTGGGAATAAACCAGTACTGGTTGGGAATAAACCAGTACTGGTTGGGGGTAAACCAGGAACGGTTGGGAGGCAACCAGTACTGGTTGGGGGTGGACCAGTACTGGTTTTCTCGTATCTCCTCAGCCCGATTTTTCCTCGATTTTAGGTTTACACCCCCATTCTTAGAACCGCTAAAAAATACAATCTATCAAGCCACTTTGTCAAAAAATTCAACTTTTCTCATGAACTTTTCTGCGAGTGTAGCCTGGTTGATGGAATGCTTTGCTTTCTTCTCCAACAGCTGCTTCGTTGGGTTAGGAACAAAGTTGACACGGCAAATTTTGGAAAGTCACAGTGGTCAGTTCACAATACGCCAGTTTGTGCAAGGGGGTCCCTTTTTCTGTATGGCCGGCTAGAGAGAAACGAACATTTTCGCACCTCGCTGCAATGTCGCGTGTCAACGCCTGCACCAATGAAAGGTTCGCGGAGTGAGCCTGGCGGGCTAAACATTGATTGTACTTCCGGCTCGATAGCAGGCGCAATTGGCTCATTGGTGCCGCTACTCACCACTAGAACAATCGATAGTGAGCAGCTGAGGTGTGTCCGCGCTCGCTTGCGCCGGCATGGCCTCTGATGCAAGGATTAACGCGCCGCTTGCCAGTAGATGCGGAGTAATTCGCAGGTGCCAATGCAACAAACGCTACCGAAATCGGTGCACTTTGTAGCGAGTAATTGCATGAAGATTACCAATCCCATGTTGGGACATCCTGAGTCTCAATCGTGTTTTAAGTAGTAGATAGTGGAAGCGCCGGTAGTTTTAGGCGCCCTAAAAACGCGAGGCCGAGGCGCTGGAGGGTAACAGCTCGAGACCGAAGCCAGCAGCCGCGGAGCGTAGCGTCGCGGCTGCTGGCTGAGGTCGAGAGCTGTTACGCTATAGAGCCGAGGCCGAGTGTTTTTGGGGGCCTAAAACGCCCCGGGCGCTTCCACTATCTAATTTAGTTCCGTTTTAGGTGCATCCCTTTACATTACGGGGAAAGTAAGAACTTTTATTTTCCCGTAAAAAACTGCTCCGAGACCTCTTTGACCTCGCGCTCCGAAGAGGTTGCGATGCTCGCCACAACTGTAAGCAGGCTGTGTGCGTGGCTGTAGGATGCCGGAGACAGCGAGGCTTCCGCGGAGTTTTACTGTAACCGCAGTCTTTACTGAAAAAGTGCAGAAGTTTTACTGTAACCGCTGCCTAACCGCGATTTTACTGAAAAAGTGCTGACGTTTATACTGTAACCGCTTCCTAACCGCGATTTTACTGAAAAAGTGCTGGAGTTTTACTGCGTAACCGCTGCGTAACCGCAATTTTACTGAAAAAGTGCAGGGGCCGTCGACAAAGCTAGGCGTCGCAGACGCTTTGATGCTACGCGCTTATCTTGTACACGTACTAGGCTGGAGCCAACCCGTAATGTAAAGGGATACTGTATAATGTCTCGGCCCGCGCTGTTCACGTTCAAATAACGACCTCGGCCTCGTCTCAAGCCGCGTAAACGACTCGGCTACGCCTCGTCGTTTACTGCAACTTTCGACGAGGTCTCGGTCGTTATTTTCCCGTAACAGCTTGGCCTCTGACATTATACTATACGTTGTGGCTACATTCTGTGCGGCGAAGCCGCACTTCTGGAGCGACACTTTGTTTTGGAGCGAAGGGCGGGCGTGGTAGCACCATACGCGACTTGCAACGGTAGCCAGTTTGAACCAGCTATGCACTTTTCTAAAATGGTCCGCGTCCCGCGTTTTTAAGAGCATAATAGGGAACTAAGTCTCTTAAAAAGCAGGCTATTAACTATTATAACGCATGAAAACGGAACTAATTTGACGGAGAGTAGAGGAGTGTAACTAACTACAACTGAGAGTGGTGCTGGTTTGGAGGACGTCAAACCCTCTTTCGGGGTTCTCTCGGGGTTCCCAGGTGAGTTAGTGTGGCAATCTACTACATTGTCCTCTTGACTACAAACCCGGTCATATCACATCTTTAAGCCATCATATTCAGTCATATGACCAATTCCTCAGCAAGTCATATGATCGGTCGCGCCCTAATCGCTGTATGCCCTGCCCTGCCCCCAAGGCTCGATATAATGACTCAATGCAAGCATTGCATACAACACACTTTCTACAACACATCCTTGGCATGTGGCGGCAGGGCGAAAGGTAACTCCACTACAACGCTCCTTGGCCCCTTTCCTTGTACACGGCCGCAGGGCGAAGTGATGGCGGCCTCACCCTCAATACGGTAGTTGTTCTGGTTCTGGTCCATGGGTGACCCCCATGCCTTCAAATTGAGACACCTAGCCTGCTTCCGCCCGAATCAAAATGGCGTTGTCAGCTCTATTCCGAGCTGCTTGTGCGTAAGTTTTCAATTTGAGCTACTTTCCCGTAGCCACCGAAGCAATGAACCGGAAGCTTTTGCGACCGCAGAAGTCTTACTAAAGGTTGCCCTTGCTCCTGAGGCCCGCGCCTCCACTCTGCAAGGTTGGGTTTCGCGTTTATTCCCCGACCTTCTCCCACCTGCGTCTTCCCCCAATGCGATCGCTTTCGAGCTGCTTGCATTCCTCCGCAGTCCCCGCCAGGCGTAATGTACGGCCACGATGTGCAGCGGCTGCACAATGCTCAGCAAACGCAACAGCTGCAGCAAACGCAACAGCTGCAACAACTGCAACAGCTGCAGCAAATGCAACAACTGCAGCAAATGCATCAGCTGCAGCAAATGCAACAGCTGCAACAGGGTGCGGCTCAGCAGCAACAGACGTCAGGCCATGTATCTGCGCACATCCAGCTGGTTCCGCATCAGCAGCAGCTGTTGTTGCAACCAGGCGGGATGTTCGCCGCGCAAGGTGCAAATACCCTACAGCAGCAACAAATGCTGCTGCAAATCAGGCATCGGCAGGCTTTGGACGAAATGCGAGCGCAAGCAGCAACGGTGCGCAACACGCAGCAGCAGCTGCAACAGCTTAAAGAAGCACAGCGTCAGCAGAATGCTCAGCAACTGCAGCAGCTGCAGCATAGGCAATGGGTTCTGCAAACTCAGCAATTGCAGCAAATGCAGCGTGCACATCGGGTCCATGAGAACCAGCAGTTGCAGCAGCTGCAGCAGGCGCGCTGGGCTCAGCAAGTTCAGCAAGCTCAGCAGCCACAGCAAGCCCATCACAGGCCTAATTCTTATCAAGTTGACGCCACTCAGCCCCTTCCCAGCATGCAGCAAAAGCACCCCTCCATTCTGTCGTGCCAGCCGTCAGCTCTGTTTGCTTTGAGCTCCGGCGACATGGTTCCCGCTGAAACAGTTACCGCTGAGATAGTTGAGCTTGGCATGCTTAGCAATACGCTGTCTCAGAATGCCATGCTGGCTGCTCTAAGTGGGACAGCTGCTGGCACTACTCCTGCTAGTGTGCCGGAGGCCTCCTTCCCTTCCACCAACAGCATACAGCCTGGCCATGCTGTCAGTGGCCTGGGCACAGACCACCTCAATGCTCTCCTGGTGTCAATTGGCAGGGAGCTGGCCCGTCACAACATCGGAGTAGATGCTGCCCTGCAAGCTGGCTGGCTCGGCACTCTGTCTATCACCAACATAGCCCTGCTGCGTGCTGTGCATGCCCATGAGATGCAGCTCCTTGCAAGCATGCCAGTACAGCAGATCCCTCAGCACAGCCAGGTCTCTATGCCTCCCAACCAACATGACAAGCATCTGGAAGACATCCGCTCTCAGACAAGCTCGTGCCTGCTACTGAGTAGCGTATCTCCAACCGGCACTTCGCTCTCGACCTTGCCTTTGCCTGAAGATCTGGCGGCACATGGTAGCAGCCTTGCGCACAGTGCCCCTGCTGCAAACGGCAGCACGTCATCAGCCTTCAGCAGCGCAACAATTGACAGCGTCCTGCCGCAAGCTGCACACCCAGCACACATTGTGCACAGGTCAGACAGCAAGGGCTTTGGCAGCAAGCTGGCAGCTGCGTCAGGCTCTCCCGCTGGGGCTTCTTCCTCCAGCAGCGAATGCCTGGCACTGGGAGCTGCTCCCTCACGCTGGGGTCCACTCCTGGTGCGTGTTGGAATACTTGCATACACATGGGCACATTCCTGCTGGTCAGCTGTGCTGTGCTCTGCTGCTTCATTACATCCCTCTCACAGCTTCATTCTCACACCCCTCTCACAGCTCAACAAAACCTATTCAACACGGAACAACATGTTGGGCTGTGGGTAATCTCACTCAGCTACTACAAACATGTTGTAGCATCCTCTGTCGCACCCTTGATGACTGCACATCCCTCTCACAGCTTGTGGGTGTAGTCTCACTCCCGGTGCTGCTTGGGGGTGGACAGAATCCATGTGCTTGTCCATGCCCCGTCGTAGCCGCAGGCAACGGCCCCAACACAAAATGGCGTTCTAGGAGCTGCAGGAGTTGAAGCGGTGCTGGCTGGTGCTGGGGGCAGCCATCCCAGCCTGAAGGCAGCCAGTGGCAGCGACACAGCAGAGCCTCAAGAGCTGGCTGCACGCTTCACCAACCTGCACCTGGGATGTGGCTTCTTCTGAGTTCACCCCTGATGGAGGCCAGGCCGCATCAGGGACAGCTGAAGATGTGGGTAAGCTGTCAGGTTGCAGTGGGTAGGCCAGTGTGGCCAGTGTGCTTCTAATTCAATTGTTTTTCTGGGTCTGGGTAGAGCGGAGCCTCTGGGGTGCGGTGGGTCGCCCACGCAGCGTGATGTCATCATGGTGGGCCTTGGCGATGTGTGTGGGAGGGTTACCGGGAGAGGCAGGCACACACAGCCTGAAACCCGTGGGTATCTCAGTGGTGTGAATGGCAAAGGGGTAAGTAATGTGCGGGGGTTTGGCAAGCGTGTGAAGCGGAGCACCTGCAGTAGGACCACTGCCAAGACTGCGGACGGGGTAGTTGTAGCATGTCATCCCTTGGCTATGTATTGCTTCATCACTTAGTGTGCGCTTTGAGGCTGCACATCACTGCTTGCTGCTGCTTCACGAAATGGACATTGTGGGTCTGCTGTCCTGCTCCTAGACTATCATGTAGAAATAAAGCTGGTAGCACACTTGTAGCTACACTGTGGGTAGGCAAGGTTACAGCGCATGGTGTTATGTGGCCAGGGTGGTTCGGGGATTGGCAATGTCTACAAGTCACACTGCCGAGTCACATGGGAGTTGTTTCTGCTGAGTCTATGGGTAAAGAGCTCTTTGGATTAACACAAAAATGGCACAGCGTGCTGTGTGCAGCTTATGTAGGCGCGTACACTTGACACTTGGGGCACATCAAACATATTGGGTGCAGATATGGTGCCATACTGGCAAATGACATACAATAAAACCCACATTGCAGGTACAAGTCTTCATGCTTGTTCAGCATTGTGTGTAGGTGGCACACTGTGTGGGGTGTGGATTGCAATCTGGTACTTACATGGTGTAATGTTCGTTTATGTGATGCGTTAGGACATGTGCTTTGTTGTAAGAGCAGGCCCAGTAGGTGGTGTCTGGTGCTGGCTGCGCTGAGATTAGCTGAGGGCGTGTCAACAGAGTTCCGGGCCAGCTCAAACGCTTTCATAATGTCAGTCACGAGCGCAAGGGGTTATGTACCAGAAGCCTGATAGCCTAATAGGTCGCCCTGTGCCATGGACCATGGTGGGATGATCATCACTCCATGGATCTCACGAGAAACCCAAGTTGCTTGATAAGGCCACCGCCCGTCTTAATGCGCATCGCGTGATGGCTAAGAAGAAGCGGAAGGGCAGCGAGAAGCAGAAGCAGGACCCGGGAAAGAAACTGAAAGGTTCGTGTCCCTAGCAGACTGTGAGCTACGTGAGTTACGCGATATGTGAATACCCGTCGGTCTTGTTGTTCCATCGCAGCGTCTCGCTCGCCTCAAGGAAAGCAACGACAGGAGCGCCGCGATGGCTGGAACACGAGCAGACGTCAAGTGGGTTGATGCCCCCGCTTTGTGTGTCTCCGCGCTGCTTGTGTCTCCGCATCGTGCCTTAGCCTGTCACAGTGGCCTGTCAAAATGTCAATTGCGCTTGGCTGCAGGTGTTCAAGGTCCCGGGTGGCGCCGTGCTGCGCGGCTGCAAGAAGACGAAGCGCAAGCTACTTGCGCACTTCCAGCTGAGGGCTGAGGTGCACAGCCAGCTCTGCGTCATCGCGTCACTGTTTGTGTTGCGTATGTATATATCTGACATGCCTGGTGGGCTACCTCTCCCGGGGTACCGCAACGCCCCTATTCCTCCAGCCGTGCAGCCCCCCCAAGCCCCTGATGCTCCCCCCCTACCTCCACTCCCCCCACGTGCCCCTGCCCAGCCTGCCCCTGCCCAGCCTGCCAGCATGGAGTGGGACTGTGGATCCGACTCCGATTCAAACTGGGACTCGGAGCCGGAACCAGAGCCTCAGCCAGCCACGCAGCCCCTCCCAAGGCGTTCCAGCGCCCGTCTGGCCGCCCTTGCACCAGCAGAACCCACAGGCCCTGACCCTGACCCTGACCCTGACCCTGACCCTGACCCTGACCCTGACCCTGACCCTGACCCTGACCCTGACCCTGACCCTGACCCTGACCCTGACCCTGACCCTGACCCTGACCCTGACCCTGACCCTGACCCTGACCCTGACCCTGACCCTGACCTGACCTGACCTGACCTGACCTGCAGAGCGCTTTGTCAAGCTGTATGCCAAGGCAGCCAGGGCCCAGCTAGGATGGAGCGGGGAGGAGGCTCAGCTGTTCATCAAGGTGTGAACCAGAACGCCCAGAGCTGAGCTGCAGGCCGCCACCCTGGACAAGGGGCATGTTGCTGACCTGGTAAAGGAGGCCGACAAGCACCGCCGTCTGTTGGGCATGAAGCAGCAAGGGTCCTTGCAGGACACCCTGCCCTTGCCCTTCCGCATGCGGCATTCGGTGCATGTGTGCCGGTGGCGAGAGCAGTGGCAGCAGCCCCCCACCCCACCTGTGCCAGGCCAGCCAAAGCGTGGCAGGAAGCGTGGTGTTGGTCCGCGGACCCTGACCTGCCCCCCCCTTTCACCCTCACCCCCATGGCCAGGGTGAGCCTTCACTTCATCAAGCTGGACAGTAGGGTGTGCATGAGGTGTGCAAGCAGCTGGGTCCCAATGAGACCAATGAGACCTCTGATGAACTATGTTGTTTATAGTTGGCTTGTGGATCATGTCATGGATATCACTTCCGCCCCACTCCGGTTGCCGGCCGGGATGACAGGGTGACAACACCATGTAATTTATATGTAATGGACCTCACTTCCGGCCCACTCCGGTTGCCGGCCCTCCGGTTGGACGCCGTCCTGATGCACCCCCTAGCACGGGCACTCCGCTCCGATGGTTTTGCTCAGTCTCTGTGATTTCGCAAGGTGGGGTTTCGCAAGGTGGTGGAGCAGCCTAGCAGGCCTGGCCTGGCCAGACCTGACAGGCTGGTGATCGTGGATGAGTTCCGCACCCGTGTCAGCTCGTCCGTGCATGCCCGCCAGGCTTGTGAGCTGCACCAAGGCCCGCAGACTGGGTACCTCCAGCAGGCCAGGTCAACCAGCGGCTGTTGCGCCCAGCCTGGAGCCTGCGGCATGCTAAGGATGTGCGGGGCCTCAAGTGGTACCATGAGGTGCCGCCCAACCCTCCTCCCCCTCCCCCAGCTCAGCACCCACCTGCCCAGGACCCCCCTGCCCCTGCCCAGGACCCCCCTGCCCCTCCCCCAGCCCAGGACCCCCCACCCCCTCCTCCAGCCCAGGAGCCACCCCCACCAGCCCAGGACCAGCCCCCTGCCCAGCCCCCACCTGGCCCGGTGCCACGACCCCAGGCCCCCCCTTGGGGCAGGTGGCTGGACCGGGACACCAACCCCTGCCTCAACTTCCAGCGCATTGGGGAGAGCATGCACCACCCCCTGGAGCTGTGCAGCTATGAGGGCTTGGAGGCTCTGCCCCCCATTGGCAAGGAATACCAGCAGGGCTACAAGCTGGTCAATGACCGGCTGCCAAAGGTCAAGCAGCGGCTGCACCGGGCAGCAGAGTACCGGCGGGGCATTGATGGCCGGGCCCGCAACAATGCATTAAGCTAGTAAGCTAGTAGTTTACACAGACTGTCAGCCTTACAAAGCATTAAGCTGTTAGTTTTGGTGAGGTGCCCAGTGGTCAAGGGGGCTCAGCCCCAGGAAAGAGTGCCATCGATGTGGGGTTTGTAGTCATCAAGGGTGCGACCGAGGATGCTTTTACCTGGTTGGAGTAGCTGGGTGAGATCACCCACAGGCAAACATGTTGTTCCTTGTTGAATGAGTTTTGTTTGTCTGACCGATGAGACCAGCCTTCACCTCAGAGCCAGCACTGAGCCACCATTGGGCTAGGTGGTTTAACACGGCCAAGCTTCGCAACAAGGGGTTTCAATTTGAGTTGGATTGTGGAGACAGCTGGTGTCAGCGTGTGCGTGCACTACACACGCCCCCTCCTCCCTCCTCCTGCCCCGACCCCTGCGGCCAGCAGCAACAGCCGCCCAAGTGCAGCAGCAGCAGTGGCCCATGCTGTGGGACTCCCACACATAGGCAAGGGCATAGCTGAGCAGTGTGAGTTTGTGTTCATTCCAGCCACCCAGATCGGGGTGGGCATCGACCCTGGAGTCACCCAGGCAGTCAGTGCAGCCTCAGGGGTGTGGGACCAGAGGTCCGGCCAGCTGGTAACAGGCCAGCTCCGCTGGTGGAATCTTACCAAGGGCCAGGTGAAGCAGGCCAGTGGCCTGAACGACTCCCGCCGTGACACTGAGCGGTGGCTAGCACCGATCAAGCCCCATCTCCAGCACCTGGCAGCAGCCAGCTCAGCCGGCACCTCCCTGGAGGCCAACCTGAAGCACATCACCGTCACCCTGGCCACCTGGGACGCGGTGTGGGAGGTTTACCTGGACCCCAAGTGGGCACGGCAGCGGCTGAGGCTGTATGGAGCCCATGATCGTGCGCTGGAGCAGTTCTTCAAGAAGGTGAGGGTGGGTGGGTGGGGTGGTGGGTGGGAGATGGTGGGGTTGGGGGGTTGGGCATGAAGTTAAAGAGTAGTTGACTGTGCCATGCCTAACCTGGTGCCACCATGTCAGCCACCATGTGTGCCTTGTGTGCATGGCTGCAGTTGGAGGAGGACATGGCGGAGGTGTCCATGGAGCGCCATGGGCGTGCCAAGCAGCTGGTGGTGTTCTTTGGAGCAGCTGGCATTGGCACTGGGGGTGGGTGGGGTGCTGACGCGGTGCTGCGGGCCTGCCGCAAGGTGGTGTGCAGGCCCAGGGGCGCAGGCCAGCTGCGGGGCACGGTGGTGCTCATGGATGAGCACCGCACCACCCAAGTCAGCTCCGCAGTGAATGGTAAGCAGCCCTGTGAGGAGGAGCTGAACCATGATCAGCCCACCAGGCGTGCAGGCTGGAAGCCCCCAGCAGGGCAGGTGGAACTCCGACTGCTGCATCCAGCCTGGAGCCAGCAGCGTGACCAGCCAGTGCGGGGCCTGATGTAGTGCCCGGTAGTGGCCCCCCGCAAGCCCCCACAGGCCCTATGCAGCCAGGAGGCCACACAGCAAGCAGCCTCAGAGCCTGGGCCCGGCACTCCCCTGCCAGCCAAGCGCAGCAAGCGCACCAAGGCTGCGCAGGCAGCTGAGCTGAGCAAGGGGAAGGCTGCCAAAGCCAAGCCAGCACCACAGCCAGGCAGGTGGCTGGACAGGGACTACAATGCAGCGCTGAACATGCAGCGCATTGGGGAGAGCAGGTGGCGGCCACTGGAGCTGTGCTGCTGGCCAGGACTGGGAGCGCTGCCAGCCAAGGGCAATGAGTACCCTAGCCTAGGCTACAAGCGGCTGCAAAACAAGCCACCCAAGACCCAGCAGCAGCAGCAGCCTGCTGAGGCACAGTAGTGTGTGCCCCCCTTTGTTGAGCTGTCATCAGCTTACATTAGTGTGTGATTTGTCATGCCAACTCTACACGATAGCCCTCGCGGTCAGGCAATAGTGTAGGTGGTAGGCACTCATGCACCATGTCCATGGGTATGCTCCACACAGCCCATTAACACCATTTGCCCACTAGTATTCCCGCTAGTGGCTGCTAGTGGGTACTACTGGTCGGCTCAAATGGAGGCCCTAGTGAGGGACAACGGGGCTGACCACTGTGACCTTCTATGACATTCGATTTGGAGAGAAAAGCACCGATCTAATGAAAGGCCTGCTTAGTTCCCCTTTCTTATCTTCTACCTCCATAAGTTGGTTTATATCTGCCGAGCCCCGCCTATGAATCGTAAGTAGCAACTGCAGGCAAACAACGACGTAACAACTGCAGGCAAACAAAACTCACTCAACATGGAACAACTCGTTTGACTGTTGGTAATCTTACTCAGCTACTCCAATCAAGTTGAAGCATCCTCGGTCGCACCCTTGATGACTTCAAACCCCACTCCAGTGGCACTTTCATCCTAGAACATTGAACACCTCATCAAAACTAACAGCTTAATGCTTTTGTAATGCTAACAGCCTGTGCAAACTACTAGGGCCTATGCATTGTTGCGGGCCCGGCCATCAATGCCCCGCCGGTACTTTGCTGCCCGGTGCAATATCTGCCAGCTCTTGGGACGGGATGGAGCAGCATAGATGGCATAGAGGCATGCTGTTGGGCAGCACTGCTTGCTGCTCATGGTCATGCGCTTGTTCATCTCAGCCACTACTGCGTCAACCTGAGCTGGGCTGAGATCAGGCCGGGCTGCCTTCACAAGGCCACGCAGAGCAGCCTTGATGACCTGGCGACGCTGACCAATAACTTCCTTGACAGCCTGTACCTCGTCACCGACATCTTGCTGCCCACTGCCACTGGCACCTGCAGACACAGGAAAGCACAGCACGCACGGCAGGACTTGATGTACGGAGTCGCATATTCGCGTCGTGCACACGGCGTCGCGTCGTCAGTAAGCTTCGGGGGGTTTACCCTTTCGTCAGCTGTGCGGCTTACCGGCTGCGGATGGTGCGTGAGAGACGGGGCGCTTGCGTTTCTTTTCTGGCGACATCCCAGGGACTCAGCAACACTATCGAAGCGGAGTGGCCGTGCTGGGGGTGCATCGGGTCACCATCCAACCGGAGTGCCGGCTACTGCAGTGAGCCGGAAGTGTGGTCCATTACATACATAAACCGGTTTCCCCTCGACTATTGATCGGCGCTGCTTCCACACTAAGCGGTATGATTCATAGCTGACAGACCTGACTTGCAGGGCCACCCCAAACTCTACAAGCATGCCCGAGGTGTTATGGCAGGCTTTCACGGTGCAGGTCGCGCCCAATAGATCAATCCAGCGCAGGAAGCATGCTAGCTTATAGGTGGGGCCCGAACGAGAATTTGAACCACCGAAAAGGGCAATCAGGTCTCCCATGAGGACCTCCCCCTATGGGGGGGAGGTCGCTCCCCCTCATAGCGGGACCTTCCAACCGCCCAACCGCATCCCGCCCGCTGTACTGCGCCACCTTCCTGGGCACCTGTGCGCACCTGTGCGCTCGCACCGCACGCGTGCTAGGACTGATTATACTGCTATTGCGGGGGCCGCAGCGCTCGCAGCATCAATTGCCACCACGCTAGATGCGACAAGCCCAGCCACAGCAGAAACCTCAGCAGGAACAGCAGCTGGCGAGCAGCCCGTAACCGCAGACGGAATGCAGAGCGCAGATACTATGCGCAGAACCTGAGCCTGCAACCCCAGCACTTCGAACATCAAGCCTCGCACCCCGCACCTCGCATCTCGGCCCATGTCTAACACTTCTCGGCTGGTGCTCTGCGCAAGAGCCAGGAGGTGCAGCCAAGGGAAGCAGCTAGGCAGCGCAGCAAGGAGCAGCAAAGAGCAGCAAGGAGCAGCGAGGAGCAGTTGGATGCGGCACCCTTCCCAACCCCTTCACCACCACCCTCGCCCTACATCCACCCCAATTCCCCCTGCACACACACCACCCTGCAGATAGTGAGCGGCTCGCTTTTTCAGTTGTGTGGTTAAGTGTGCCTAGCCTGACCACATGCATGAACTTCTTTGCTGCAGGGTTTCATGGTCACAACCATCCCCTTTCCAACAACCACCACTCTCACCTTCGCCACAATGCAACACCCTCTACCTATCTTGCAGCCTGGAGCAAGCCCTCCCACCTTCCCCCCAAGCTCCGCCACCACCACAACCACCACCTCCCAAGCCCCTCCCCTCCCCAGACCCTCCCTTCCCTCCCCTCCCCAGACCCTCCCCTCCCCTCCCCTCCCCAGACCCTCCCCTCCCCTCCCCAGACCCTCCCCTCCCCTCCCCAGACCCTCCCCTCCCCTCCCCTCCCCTCCCCTCTTGAGCACTTGCGTTGAGCAAGTGTACACCACAGCAGCCTCCCTCCCCCCGCAGCCATGAGCCATCTCCATGAGCAGCAACTAAGAGCAGATGCAAAAGCAGCAAGTAGGAGGCGCTTGGAGTGGCAGCCAGGACTTTCGGTGAGTGCGCATGCTGTTAGGGTGTCAGCCCAACCTGCCAAACTCTGGTCATGCATGTCCTGCCATGGCTTGGTGGTTGCTAGCATGTCATGCATGTCCTTATTCATCTGCTTGCTGGCTGATGTTTGCTTGCAGTTGTCGATAGCTGGGGCATGACAACAGTAGCATGGCTTGGTGATTGCAAGCAAGGCGGCAGCGGCATAGAGCAGCAAGCAACAAGGAGCCAGCAAGGACCGTACCCTCCCCGTACCCCGTACCCTCCCCCATCCCACCACCACCACTTCCGAGTCTGCCACCCACCTACCCTCCTCCCCTCTCCTCTCCCCCACCACGCACCTAGCAGCCTATGGAGGAGCAGCCTGAGCTAGTAGCATAGAGCAGACAGCATGGAGCGGGCAGCATGGAGCGGGTGGTGCTGCCAGTGGTGATGGTGCTGCTGCTAGTGCTGCTGCTGTTGTTGTTGTTGCTGCAGCTGCTTGAGCTGCTGAGCAGCCTAGTAGTAGCAACCAACCCAGTTTGGGGACATGGGGCAGGGGGAGCAAGTCACCTACTTCCCCCCCTCCCCTTACCCTCACCCCACGGCACACGCTGCAGCCCCTTCCCAACCCCACCCAGCAGCCCTTGGCGTACTAGCTTGGAGCAACAGGGATAGGGGCACCTAGCAGCAAGCTCTGCTGCTTATGGAGCATGGCCAGCTGCTTGTCTGGCTGCAGCACATGATTGTCGTGTGCAAGGAGGCATGCGATGAGCCTGAGCCGCATGGTGAGGCTGAGTCAGGGCAGCTGCAGCAGTCATTGCAATTAGGGCGGTTGTTCAATATCAAATAACACATGCAGAGGCTACACATACACATATAAGGCTGAGGGCATGCACATGAGCTAGGAGGGCAGGGGTACAACTCACCACTTGTATAAGCCCTGATAACATGGTGGTCATGTAATGCTATCCAACCAACCGCGTATGTAATTCCTAACCGTTGAGAGCTGACCTAACTAGACTTCCAGAGCCACCTGGTCCCAACCTATGCATACCATGCATGTCACCAGCCGCGGTTGGAACAGTAGCTCTTTGTTGAAGCCCAGGCCAAATAGCCTAGCCAAATAGGAAGGGCCGCGCCTAAGCCTAGACTTTCCAGCCTAAACACTGCTAGCACCACCCCGCTTCCTAGCCAACACAACAGCTGTGGTACACTCTGATGTAAGCCAACACAGTTGGTGTGGCCAACACTCTGATGTCAGCCAACACAACTACCGTAGTGACTGTGGCACACTGTGACACCACCCCGCCATAGCTCATTGCGCATCTACATACCTCGGCTATCACGTTTGCAGCATGAGCGCATCACCGCGTGGTGGTGGTGTCCATACAAGGGGCATGTGGCGCACCACACCCTAGCATGTGGCTGGATCTGGTGAGCCTCCACTATAGGTACCATCCGTAGTCCAACTGGCTGTGACACATTGGGCGTGGATCACTGCCAGGCCTGCACTTGCTAAGCATGACCGTGATGCATACATGCAAAGGGGGTATGTAGAAGGTGGCTACCACATTTGCAGCATTAGCGCATCACCGCGTGGTGGTGTTGTCCATACAAGGGGCATGTGGCGCACCACACCCTAGCATGTGGCTGGATCTGGTGAGCCTCCACTATAGGTACCATCCGTAGTCCAACTGGCTGTGACACATTGGGCGTGGATCACTGCCAGGCCTGCACTTGCTAAGCATGACCGTGATGCATACATGCAAAGGGGGTTTGTAGCAGGTGGCTACCACATTTGCGGCCTTAGCGCATCACCGTGTGATGGTGGTGTCCATGAAAGGGGCGTAGGAATCGTTTGAGAAGAGGATACAAGGCTAATGACCACCACCGTTGTCTTCATTACATCTTGACCATTCACAGCTTACAAATCACGTTGGTTTTTGAATTCACAGCTTACAAATCACGTTGTTTTTAGTAATCACGTTGTTTCTTGAAAGCTTTTGCTAATACAAGACTGAATTGCCACACACCTACATCCTGCTGATGCTGTCCATGCACTGCTCATGCACTACAGCCTGCTGCTCTTGCTGCTGCTCATGCACCACAACGCACCTACATCCTGCTGCTGCTGCTCATGCACTGCAGCACATGCACTCTAGCCTGCTGCTGCTGCTGCTCATGCACTGAAGCACACCTGCAGCCTGCTGCTACCTGCACTGCCACACACCTACAGCCTGCTGCTGCCACACACCTACAGCCTGCTACTGCTGCCCATCCACTGCTGCTGCTGTCCTTGCACTGCTGCTCATACACTACAGCCTGCTGCTGCTGCTGCTGCTCATGCACTGTACTACATTCACTGCAGCCTGCAGGGCAGGGCAGGGCAGGGCTGGGAGGGGGTGGGGCAGGGCTGGGAGGGGGTTGGGCAGGGCTGGGCAGGGAGGGGAGGGGCAATGCAAGGCTGGGAGGGGGTGGAGAAGGGCTGGGAGGGGGTGGGACAGGGCTGGGCAGGGAGGGAAGGGGCAACGCAAGGCTGGGAGGTGGTGGGGCAGGGCTGGGAGGGGGTGGGGCAGGGCTGGGAGGTGGTGGGGCAGGGCTGGGAGGTGGTGGGGCAGGGCTGGGAGGTGGTGGGGCAGGGCTGGGAGGTGGTGGGGCAGGGCTGGGTAGGGAGGGGAGGGGAGGGGCAACGCAAGGCTGGGAGGGGGTCGGGCAGGGCTGGGCTGAGGCGGCGAGGGGCAACGTAAGGATGGGCTGCGGTGGGGCAGGGCTGGGCTGGGGTGGGGCAGGGCTAAAAGGGGGTGGGGCAGGGCCGGGAAGGGAGGGGAGGGGCAATGCAAGGCTGGGAGGGGTGGGGCAGGGCTGGGTATCGAACCATGAACATTAGCACATGTCGGAGGGCAGCGTCTCCTGCCATGGAGACACCTCCACCAAACAAGGAGAAGTAGTGCCGCATGAGACCGATGTCATACCAAGTATGAATCTGGATTTGACTGCTAGGCCAACAAAAGAAGTGCACACTCCTTGCAGCCAGTGCACTGCCAAACAATTAGCGAAAAGCATGATGAAGATCGATGTACTCCACCTCCTCATGTCTCTCCACTTGCTGCAATGGTGACAGTCCAGCTGGTGCTGTGCTGCATGCTGCTCCCAAGCTAAGTCAAGTTGCTCCTGCATGGCAGCCTGTAGGGCTGCTCTCTTGCTTGTGAGAAGCTGCTCATGTGCAGGAGCTGAGGCGGCATAGTAAAACCGACGCTGTGTCTCATTCTGATGGGCTGCAGCGTCAGAACGCTCCTTGCTGATAGCCCACTTGACCCAGCCCTTTGTTGGGGCTGGGGCTGGTCGTCGAATGCAAGCATATCAGGCATGTATAGCTCAGCTGCCCCAGGTGCCCACTGTCCCCATCCCGCCACCCGTTGCCCAACACGACCAGCATGCTTCTTGGCAGGTCGGGGCTGCTCTCGTGCTGACGGTGGATGCTTTCAAATGCTGTCCGCCCTTCATCCTTCTGCGGAGAGCTCGGAAAAACAGGCATGACCCAAATGAGCCATCGCCGCGGCGGGCTGAAATCCATCAGCGGTTACGGGCTGCTCGCTGCTCGTTCCTGCTGAGGTTTCTGCTGTGGTAATTGGGCTTGTTGCATCTAGCGTGGTGGCTGCTGTGGCTGCTGTGGCTGGGCTTGTCGCATCTAGCGTGGTGGCAATTGATGCTGCCAGCGCTGCGGCCCACGCTGCACAACCTAGCAGTGTAATCAGTCCTAGCACGCGTGCGGTGCGAGCGCACAGGTGCGCACAGGTGCCCAGGAAGGTGGCGCAGTACAGCGGGCGGGATGCGGTTGGGCGGTTGGAAGGTCCCCCTATGAGGGGGAGCGACCTCCCCCCCATAGGGGGAGGTCCTCATGGGAGACCTGATTGGAAAAGGGGTGACGACAATGCAATGACGAGCTGTACAACTGGCAGTAGAAGAACCGATTGATCGCTATGTTTGCGTTGCAAACCCCATCCCCATGCAGAGTTACAGGCTGAACCAATAGCTGGTGATGTGAGTGGTTGCATGACCGCTACAGAGATCATGGCGGTCATGAGTGTTGAAGGCGGTCATCACTGTGCAGTGCTATGGCCTCGAGCACTGCAAGCGCATTGCACCCGTTGCTGTCCGCCAAGCACGCCGTGAGACGCACTAGTTATACCCTTTCTACCAGACCATGACCTGGGCTGTTCACCCAGGCCGTGCTGCTCAGGCACCCGCGTATGAAAAGCGTGGTGGAAAGACCAGGCTCTCACAGCAGGAGGAGCAGGAGAGTTCTGCACAGCTGACTACCTCGGTGTGTGGGGACAGCTACCCCCTGGGCTGCCGCTTTGACCTGCACATCTTTGGGGCGCAGTTCTTCCTGGCTAACCCTGACAAGCGGCGCAGAATGTACCAGACCCAGGTCAGGGGGAAAGGGGGAGCCAGGTCAGGGGCAAGGGGGGGGGTGGCAGGTCAGGGGCAGGGGGGGGACCCAGGTCAGGGGCAGCGGGTGGAGCAGGCCAGGGGGAGGGGAGGGGGTGTAGGGGGACCTTGGCAGAGGGCAGCCGAGGAGTAGGGGCACAGGGCAGTGGCTCCAGTGTGATGAAGGTAAGGTGAGGAGGGGGGCTGGTCTGCTGACGAGGGGAGGCAGGGTGACAGTGCAAGCGCTGCGCTGCCCTGCCCTGTGACTGACACTGCTGTGGGTCCTGCTGCTGCCGCTGCTGCTGGTCACTGTGCTGCAGCTGGGCATCTACCAGGCGCGTTGTGGGCTGCGCAACGTGCTGATGTCCTGGGGATCCCAGGAGTACCTGTTCCTGGTGCTGCTGCTCAACAGCAGCCAGCTCCCGTACGAGGCGTTGTTCCTCCTGCGCCACCCGCGCTTCACAGCCCTCACTAGGCCAGGTGAGTCCCCCTTGTGATGCTGGGAGGCGACTTCGGAAACTTTCTGATCATAATGCTTTTTGTATGCTGATAAGGCTCTGATCTGGCGCGAATCAGAGGTTCAAAACTTTGCGACGGAGCAGTGCAGTGGGATGTGGAATGGAATGGTGGCGGTCACACCCGATTGTAGCATTTAGCTTGGTCTGGATGCTTGGTCTTGTACAACTTTGTGTCGGCATCAGCTGCCCTGCCCGCTGCCTGGAAACTGCCTGTTCAGGCAACACGTACCAGGCACTGCTGAGCCCCGAGGACAAGGCGCTGATGCCGCTCCTGCGAGCCTTCCAGCGCCTCACTGCTTACCAGCGGGTGGACATCCCCGCCGCCCTGCGCCTCAATGGCCCAAACTTCCACGCCTCTTACACCCGCCTCCTGCACCAAAATCTGCCGGAGCAGCTGATGTGGTGACCACATGCCCTGCAGCTGCCGCGAGCCATCATCGCAGTCAGTGTCAATGTAACTGCTGTCAATGTAACTAAATGGCGCGAGAGTGAGAGTCTCCCCACCACTCACGCGCTTCACAGACAAGTGCCAAAGCCATGTATAGGTGTAATGCCAACCATTGCTCGCGTGACGCGGCTCCGCCACAACATGATATACGAGGGCAAACGAAAGGCAGCCCTGCACGCAGCGGCCCTGGCAGCAGGAGCAGCAGCGGCAGCCGAGGCAGCCCTGGCAGCCCTGAAGGGTGCAAGGGCCGCTGCGTGCAGGGCTGCCTTTCGTTTGCCCTCGTTTATCATGTTGTGGCGGAACCACAAGACGTTGCAGCGCTGCCCGTCTTTGACCGTGTACGACGGACGCTCCGACAGAAGCCTGATCACAGTCCCAAACTCGTCGCAGCGCTTTGGGGGCCCACCCGCGTTGTCGGGCACCAGCTCCTCGCATGTGGCCCGTGGCCCATCAGGGCCCTTAGGGTACATCAGCGCAATGTACCTGCGGACAATTTGGCACGATAATGCATCGCCGCCGCACTGCACCACACTGCACCACCAGCACTGCACCCAACACTTACTCCTCGAGC
Source organism: Haematococcus lacustris (assembly GCA_030144725.1). Lineage (NCBI taxonomy): Eukaryota > Viridiplantae > Chlorophyta > Chlorophyceae > Chlamydomonadales > Haematococcaceae > Haematococcus > Haematococcus lacustris. The sequence goes on from JASKMD010000017.1 coordinate 3,544,857, forward strand.
AGCAGCCACGTGTCTGGACCGAACCGCCTCTTTGCAGAAGCATGGTGCGAATCCCACGCAATCTCAACCGCAGACTTCTCCTCCTATTTCTTGGCTCGATGGCTCTTTCTCGTAAAATAGCATCGTGGACACGTTTTCATCCCCGGAGCCGCATCGCGCTTGCAATGCAATGTCGTGCAGGAAGACTCGGTCTTTTGAAAGCGCACCTTGAATACTGAGCGCGCTGCGGTATCGAGACATCGGGGGCACCGAGTTCGCCCCGGAGCCGCGTCACGCGAGCAATGGTTGGCATTACACCTATACATGGCTTTGGCACTTGTCTGTGAAGCGCGTCAGTGGTGGGGAGACTGTCACTCTCGCGCCTTTTAGATACATTGACAGCAGTTACATTGACACTGACTGCGTTGATGGCTCGCGGCAGCTGCAAGGCATGTGGTCACCACATCAGCTGCTCCGGCAGATATTGGTGCAGGAGGCGGGTGTAATAGGCGTGGAAGTCTGGGCCATTGAGGCGCAGGGCGGCGGGGATGTCCACCCGCTGGTAAGCAGTGAGGCGCTGGAAGGCTCGCAGGAGCGGCATCAGCGCCTCGTCCTCGGGGCTCAGCAGTGCTTGGTACGTGTTGCCTGAACAGGCAGTTTCCAGGCAACGGGCAGGGCAGCTGATGCCGACACAAAGTTGTACAAGACCAAGCATCCAGACCAAGCTAAATGTTACAATCGGGTGACCGCCACCATTCCGTCCCACATCCCACTGCACTGCTTGCCTCCCCGCATCACAAGGGGGACTCACCTGGCCTGGTGAGGGCTGTGAAGCGCAGGTGGCGCAGGAGGAACAACGCCTCGTACGGGAGCTGGCTGCTGTTGAGCAGCAGCACCAGGAACAGGTACTCCTGGGATCCCCAGGACATCAGCACGTTGCGCAGCCCACAACGCGCCTGGTAGATGCCCAGCTGCAGCACAGTGACCAGCAGCAGCGGCAGCAGCAGGACCCACAGCAGTGTCAGTCACATGGCAGGGCAGCGCAGCGCTTGCACTATCACCCTGCCTCCCCTCGTCAGCAGACCAGCACCCCTCCTCACCTTACCTTCATCACACTGGAGCCACTGCCCTGTGCCCCTACTCCTCGGCTGCCCTCTGCCAAGGTCCCCCTACACCCCCTCCCCTCCCCCTGGCCTGCTCCACCCGCTGCCCCTGACCTGGGTCCCCCCCCTGCCCCTGACCTGCCACCCCCCCCCTGCCCCTGACCTGGCTCCCCCTTTCCCCCTGACCTGGGTCTGGTACATTCTGCGCCGCTTGTCAGGGTTAGCCAGGAAGAACTGCGCCCCAAAGATGTGCGGGTCAAAGCGGCAGCCCAGGGGGTAGCTGTCCCCGCAAACTGCCCATTGAGGTTGGGAACCAAACCTGGCGGCAGAGCCACACAACACAACACACACATGAAGAGCCCTCTATTTGTTGCTGACATTGCGTGTCAAGGTCGTTGGGCTGTCTAGTGTGCTGGTGCCCAGCAGCAGCACCACCAGAAGCAGCAGCAGCAACAGCATCATCATCACCACCAGCATCACCAGCATAGGCAGCATCACCAACAGCAGCAGCATCTCCTTTATCTCGTCCAGGCAGCAGCACCCCCCCCCCCTCCCAGCCCCCTATCCCTCCCTGCCACCCCTAGCCCTCTTCCCCCCACACACTTTTTGTGTGCCAGCAGCTTGCCCAGCCCGTGCAGCAGGCCGGCCACATGCATCCAGGGCAGGTCGGGGTAGAGCAGCCGGCACAGCTCAGCGCTCTGCTCCGCATGCTCCCTGAGGCCCATGCTAGGGCACAGGGGGGCAGGGGGCGAGTCGTAGCCAGGCCCGGCAGCCAGCCAATGCCGCAGCTGCTCCAGGCTGCAGCTGCCTGGTTGAGCAGGTGGGGGGGCGGGCAGCAGCTGGGGGGTTGGCAGGCTGTCTGGCTTGAGCCCGTGGGGGTGTGGTGGCGAAGTTGCTGGTGGGGGGGAGGAGGAGGGGGGGAAGGAGGGGGGGGCTCCTGCGTTGGGAGTGGCGGTGTTGGCTGCTGGGCTAGAGCGGGGCAAAGACCTAGATGAGGCACAGGGGGAGGTGGTGTGCTGGGGGCTGGTGAGGCATGTGGTGGGGGGGGTGAGCTGCCCAGGGCCATGGGGGTCCAGGGGCTGCTGGGGTAGAGATGGCTGCTGCTCTCTGCTGCCCACATCAGCTGGGGGGTGGTGTGGGGGGGAGCGCTGATTGGGTGGTGGCGGGGGAGGGGCAGGGGCAGGCGGGGCTTGACAGGCGGGCACCTGGGCTGTGCCTGGTGTGGGGGGCACCTTGGGGGTCGCAGCAGGCAAGCCAGGCACCTCGCTGTCCACAGTCTGGCCGCTGCCTCCGCCACCGCTGCCTCTGCTGCCTCTGATGCTGCTGCTGCCGCCGCCACCATTCTGCCAGCTGAAGCTGGCTGACTTGCTTGCGCTGCTGTTGCTGCTGCGGGCGCTCCAGTAGGTGTCGGGCTTGCGAGCTGCTGTCGTGCCCTGAGCAGCGGCAGCCAGCCGGGTCATGCAGCGGGTGGCCCAGGCGCCCACAATCTCTGCCAAGCTGCTTGGCCGAGGGACAGCAGCAGCCTCACCACCCCCTTGACGGCCCCCACAAAACCTGCTGCTGCTGCTGCTGCTGCTGCTGCTACCACTGCTGCTACCACTGCTGCTGCTTGCTGCTGAGAGCTGGGGGCCGACCCAGCTGGGTCTCTCTGCCTCCGCGCTGCCGTGCTGGCTGCTGGCTGCAGCACCACGTTCGCCTGCCTGGTGTTGGGGTTGCATGCAGCAGCCGTCACTGCCCCTGCCGGCGGTGTTGCGGTGCAGCAGGGATGACGCTGCGCTGGCTGGCCCTTCACTGTCATCAAACACCCCTGACCCTGACCCCACCCCCACCCCCACCCCTGACCATGGTTTTGCTCCAAGGGCCCCAGCCCCTGCACCCGCCTCTGCCTCAGTTTTCCTCCCCAGCCCTGCACCCCTCCTGCCTGGTATCAGGGGGGATGTGCCGGCAACTGGCAAGCAGGGCTGCAGCTGGCACTGCCTGCTGCTGACACCGGGCGGGCCAGGACCTGCACCAAGAATCTTCCGCTCCCCCTGCCCCTGCCCCAGCCCCTGCCCCAGCCCCCCTCCTTGCCCACCCTCCTCCCCAAGCCCTGCACTGCCCAGCGGAACTCCCCTCTCCTCCTCCTCCTCCCCCCCCACACCTCCCGTCCCCTCCTCCTGCCCCTCCCCCACCCCACAGGCAGGCAGTGGCTGACTCAGGCGCGTTTGAGGTCCCAGCCCCACCTCCGTGTGTGTTGTGCTCCTGGCTGGGGCCTGGCGGCTGCCGGGGGGGGCCAGGGGGGAGGACATGGATTGCTGCAGCTGCCGGGCGCCTGGGCCGGGCTGTCGGGGCGCTGCTCGACCCAGGCTGCTGCAGTCACCCATGAGGGCGGCTTCGTATTCCCTCAGCTCGTTCAACACGTCCAGGGCCTGCCATATGCTCATCTGGCCATGATCTAGAGCGGCAAAGTTGGCCGCCTGCAGAGGGGGGAGTGAGACGGGGGAGAAGGGTTAGGAGGGGGAGGAGGGGGGGAGAGGGGGAGGGGAGGAGGGGAGGAGGGGAGGAGGGGAGGAGGGGAGGAGGGGAGGAGGGGAGGAGGGGAGGAGGGGAGGAGGGGAGGAGGGGAGGAGGGGAGGAGGGGAGGAGGGGAGGAGGGGTCTGACAGGAGGGGGGTGACAGGAGTGGACAACACGGGTCAAGACCCATCAGGGCAGAGGGCAGTGCTCCTGTGCTGGTGGGGGCCTTGGTCCAGCGCCAGGGTCAGTGCAAGGGGCTAGTGCTTGTGAGGTGGGTCTTGGGTCAGGGAGGGGGTGGGGTGAGAAGTTAGGGTGGTCCATGCTGTTCACGAGCCAGCCTGGCAGCAGCTGGAGGCCACATGGTGAGGGTGAGGGTGAGGGTGAGGGTGAGGGTGAGGGTGAGGGTGAGGGTGAGGGTGAGGGTGAGGGTGAGGGTGAGGGTGAGGGTGAGGGTGAGGGTGAGGGTGAGGGTGAGGGTGAGGGTGAGGGTGAGGATCTAGTGCTTGCCTGGCGCTTGGTGAAGTCCACTGTTTGCCTGGCCCTGTTCAAACGCAGGAACAGCTCCACTGCCGCGTGGCTGTTGGTCAGGTGGTAGCTGCTGCGCTGCCGGCTAGCCAGCTGATCTGCCATGGGCTCCAACGCCATGGGGGAGGCAGCCTGGCACAGTGCAGGTGTGACCAGCGCATCTCACTCACTCTCTCAACCATCACAACACACACACACACACACACACACACTGCCACATCTGCCTGTCTCTTGCCATTTCCTAATATATCAACAGTGTACAACAAGCAGTGAGTGGTATGCGGTATGCTAGGCCCCTGAGACCCTCTTGCCCGCATCAGGCCAGACAAAACTGGTGAACTAGTATTCAAAAATTTTAATAATGTGCTGCAAAAACGCGCTTATGAGCTGCAGCAACATGTGGTGATGGAATTGGTACTAACATTGGCCAATGCCATGTGGGTGAGGATGGTGGCGATGAGAGCCGCAGCCACTGAGATGGAGTGACACGCCCTGAATCCTCCCTCCGCACACACACAGAGGTCCCCTGCTCCACAGAGGGCCCCTGCACCCAGCCCCCTGCCACCTCCCACCAGTCCTGAGCCGCCCCAGCCCCCTGCCGCCCCACCACCTCCCCCCAGCCTTGAGCCGCCCCAGCCCCCTGCTGCCCCAGCCCCCTGCCTCCCCACCACCTCCCCCAAGCCCTGAGCCGCCCCAGCCCCCTGCTGCCCCAGCCCCCTGCTGCCGCAGCTCACCCTGGCCGTGTTGGAGCGGTCCAAGGAGGAGCGTGCAGACGCCCCCAGCCTGCCTGACGCTCCCCCACTGGGGCTGTATCTCTGCGCTGCCCAGCTGTTGTGCCGCTGATGCCCCGGCTGCTTGTTCAGCGCACGGATCAACCGCGCCGTTTCCTCCTGCGCCTGCTGCTCGTCCTCGCTGCTGCTGCTGCTGTAGGTGTTGAAGTCCCGCGTGACAGTCTCAGTGCGGCTGCGCCGGTAGTTGCCGACAGTGAGGTGGCTGTCCAGGGATAGGCGGTTGCCGCAGCCGTGGCCACCGCTACCGGCTGGGCGCCGACTCCAGTGGCTGGTGGCTGCAGCAGCTGCAGCGGCTGTGGATGTGGCTGCAGAGGGGGTATTGGCTGGGGCTGGAGAGGGGTAGGTGTAGGATAGGTGCAGGTGGGAGGGCTTCGGGGGGAGGCCACGGGGGCTGGAGGGTCGTGAGTCTAGGAGGCTTGCCTGACCCCCCTGCTGCTGCTGCTGCTGCTGCTGGTGTTTGTGCTCCTGAACTTGCCTGTGTGGCTGCTGCTGCTGCTGTGCTTGCCAGTGCTGCAGCTGTCGCTGCTGCAGCTGCTGCAGCTGCTGAGCTTGCCAATGTGGCTGCTGCTGCTGCTGCTGCTGCTGCTGCTGCTGACCTTGCCACAACATCTGCTGCCGGTGCTGGTCTTGCCACTGCTGCTGCAGCTGGTGCTGTTGGTGGTGCTGCCAATGCTGCTGATGACTGTCAGCAGGATGCTGCTGTGATGGTGGCAGCACCTGGTGGTGTTGGTGCTGACAGCTGTGGTGACAGCACTGGAGGTGGCAGTGGCCGTGCTGGTGTTGGTGCTCGCATTGCTGCTGCTGCTGGAACTGCTGCAGCTCGAGTGAGCCATCAGGCAGGTGGGTGTGGGCAGGGATGTGACGGCACTCTGCCCTGCTAGTCAGGGACCCCCACACAGGGTCTGGAGTGCCTGGCTGCAGTGTACACTTCACGGGGGAGGTCATCTCAGCACCAGCCCAGACCTTACTATTCACACCCCTCCCTCTGACTGCTGCCACTGCCGTGGCTTCACCTGCTGCCACACCCGCTGCCGTGTGGTTGGCGGTTGATGTGCTGGCTGCACAGCTGCTGTGGTACAAGCTGGACAGGAGGGGCAGGGAGGGCAGGTCGCAGGGCGGCAGCAGGCTGGCGGAGCTCTGGGACTTCTTCATGCTGCCTGTCAAGCAGCTGGCGGCGTGTGGCCCAGGTCCAAGCACCTCGCACCCACAGCCTGGGTGCCCACCTGCAGCAGAGCCGGCAGTCATGCACATGTATAGGTATGACAGCGTCCACACTCATCATTCTCACCATGTGCACCCTGTTCGTGCACTTAGTGGAAGCCAGCATCGTCATATCAAGGAATCTGCTGGTGTCCAGCATGACCAAACACTGCCAGTAATGTAGCAGCACACAGCAGCCTCACGGGAGGAAGTGCTGGCTGGCAGTGCAGCACATAGGGTGAGGGGACAGGCTGACGATCACTCAGTGGTGGACGGCAAAGCAGGCAGCTGGTCAGAGGGAGGTGAGTGATGGCAGCCAGACCAGGGGGAGTGGGATGCCAGCAGTGCAGTGTGCAAAGGGCTGGGTGAAAACCATCTACTGTTGAGGCTGCCCATTAAGTGTTGCCCCCAAGTTGATCAAGCATCCATGCCTTGCTTACATGCATGTGACAACATGCAGGGCAGGGGCCGGATGTGGCCTGCCTTGGATGAAGGCACAGGAGCTGCCAGCTACTGTCAATTGCAGCACTGCCAACGTGGATGACAACATGGCATTGCTCATCCTAAGTCTTACAGGGTAGGTCGTTAACCAGCTTGGTTAATGAATTTCTGTCGCTGTGGCTATGGAATCAAAACAGTTGGGAGGTGATGAAGTTTTTTTTGATGAAGTTGCGACACATTAGTACGTGAAAGCTAAGCACTACAAAAGATATATTGCGATTGCACGTATGAGCCGTGCAGGGCAGGCCAGAATTGCGATGTGACATTTAGTAGGGTAGTTCGGATCGCAAATGAAGGAGCGAGGATGCGGGTACCTCGTAGATGAGAACCTGTTCTTGACGAAATGCAGACTCAAGAGCGGAGAGTTCCGCGATAGCTGCTTACCTCCCGAATGCTGCGCCGGCCACGCAGTATCAAGCTGAGAGGTGCTGGCGGAATAGCTCTTCATTTTGCTCTTCATTTTGAGGCGCTGCTACTAAGCGCCTCTGCGTCCTTACGGTGCCAGGTTTAGCTAGCTTAGAGAACTTACAAAGATACTCGGCAGAATTGCGAGGGGAAGTTGAACAAGCCCTCATGCTACACCGTGTTTGATTACACCGAGTTGTAATCAAACACAGGCTGCGAGCTCATCATTGTCAAGGTTGCCGCTAGTGTGCCTAATGCCCGCTTCAGCTCAGCCTTCTGGTGTGTGTGCCTCCAGGTCTACTACTAGCTCGAGAGGTTTAGTATCTTGTAATGTTGGATGATCTTGCTGTAGCTGGCTACTGCCGCCACTTGCGCCGCCACTTGCGCAACAGGGCCTTGTCGGGCAGGTACACCCACTCCTGGCCTGGCTGGCCCGGCTTTGGCAGGCAGGCCTTCCCATCCGCACAGCTCAGTGGGGCGCGACCCTGGGCCGACTGCACAGCGGCGGATGTTTAGCACGCCTGACACGTCCCGGGCATAGAACCTGCACATGGGTGTGGGACATGCATGAAGTCAAGTCATGTGCCATGTCATGTGGGATATGTTGCGGCCGTGCATGTGCAGTGTCAGGCCAGTGCTTACCTGATGTTGTTGCTTGTTGAGTACAACAGGCCCCGGACTTGGGATCGCTTTGCCTCGCTGTACACTGGCCACAGCCACCTACATGGACACATGGGGGCAGTGCACATTTGTAAGATCTTACCTTCCCAATCTTCCTTACTTTCCCAATCTTGACCCTACCCAGCCATCTTGACTCCACCACCTCCCAACACTACCAACCCTCAGCTTGACCCTGTCCTCAACCCTCTCACCTGAAGGACTGTGGCGGCTGCCCAGGGAGTGCCTCACTGGGGTTGCTGTAGGCTGAGCTGACCCGGCTTGTGCGGAACTCATCCACCATCACCACTCGCCATGCTGGGAACTACCTCAGCGCCTCCTTCAGCATCTGGCTGACAGAGACACCCCTGCAGCCAATGGTGCCGCTGCCATTGAAGCAAGCTGCCCCATAGGCTAGTGCCAGGATGACGTCCGGCCACCGCTTCTGGGCCTGCTTAATGAGCTGCAGCCACACATGGGACAACACATATGGCACACATGTGTAAGGTCAGGTCTAGCAGCAGCAGCAGCAGCAGCAGCAGCAGCAGCAGCAGCAGCAGCAACAGCAGGCCAGGTGAGCTGACTTTGGTTGGCTAGGGCCTAGCTCCTGCCAGCTGCTACTACGATGCCACCACGCGTTGTTCGCCACAATACAGCCGGAACTTGGCATTGGCTCAACGCGGCTTGGAGACCTCGGCCCACATGGCGTCGTACGTACGTTGCCAGGACTGTGTCAGCAAACCGCCAGTACGAGGCCAGCGAGCTGGGCCTGCTGCTGACCCGTGACAGGGCCTTCAGCTGCGGCTTCACCTGGGCCAGCCACGTCTTGGTCATCTGGGCCTGCCGCGTGATGCCACTCTCCCGGTAGGTACTTACCGGCTGTTAGCGTCCTGTGCCGCACGGACACTGCTGTGCCGGCAGCGCTGCGCTCCTCGTGCGCCACGGTGGCCATGTTGTTTCGCCGGGGTCCACGCCCAGCCACTCCGCGTCGAGGTGGGCCAGCGGGTTGACTGCGCCCATGTGAATGCCCATCCGCGGCAGCTCTGCGGGTGGAGCGACAGGCTTGGGCCGCAGGAACATCACGCTGATGTCGACTCCATCGGTGTACACGACTTGCGCGAAGCTGTGCTTGGGGCTTTCGAGCTTCTGTCGGCGAGGGTCAGGTAGCAATGCGTCCCATCGGTCGGCCACCTGCAGCCACCATGAACACAATCAAGGCACCACATCAGTTTGTGGAATGTTGTTGCCTGGCACACAAGGCAGCTGACTGAGCACCCAAGGACTGGCTGGCACCTGACTGCAAGGAGCACTCACCTGGCTGTCCTTGGGCCCTTCAATGTGCTTGCCCGGCTTCCCTGGGTCGGGTAGAGCACCGTTCCTCAACTTCGTCAAGGAGGTGACCCCCTCCTCCGTCACCAACCCCAGCATGCCGGCGTCACGCACCACGCCGTACAAGCCCCGTGTGTCGATGAAGACGTGCCGAGCCTGGCACTCGCTGGTGGGGGTGAGGGCATATGGTGCGGGGGGGCGGGGGACCCTTGGCAACAGCCCATGGCTGATCAGCTCAGGCTGCTGCCATGGCACCATATCCAGCTGCCAGGCTGCCATGGCTGCCTTCATCTCTCTGGTGGTGTGCACCGCATGGCGCAACAGGCGGATCCGGTTTGCTGGATCCTCCAGCCAGTCATCAGTCACCTGCCCCCCTTCAAGCCACAGCAGGCCCCGCTGCAATGCCAACTCAGCCTGCATGGCTGCAGTCACCAACACCCTCCTCCAGCAGCCAGCTGACGTCCATGCCTCACACCATGCGGCGCACATAGGTGCAGTGCCGCTAGGACCACGCTGGCACCACCCAGCCCCCTAAATCCAAATCTGCGCTGGTGCTCCTCAGTGCCCATCAGGTACCAGGTACCATCAGCCCCATCAGGTACCACTGATTTCTTGAGCCTGCCAGCGAAGAGCAGCGTGAGCATGTTGCTGCATGCGGTCTCCAGTTGCTTGCCGACGTGGTCCACCATGTTGGTGTCAGAGTGGTATCGTGGGACTGCTTCGAGGCGGGCGCGGAGGTCGGTGTGCGCGGCCAGCCTAGCAGCGACTGCTGCGCTTGGCCGAGTGTTCTCGCCGTCTCCGGGCAGGCCGCGGCACAGCTATAGGAACAGATTCCTGCACTTCAGGTCTGGGATGGCTGCCTGGGAGACTGGGATGTATGTGTACACGGGCTGGCCGTGCGGGTCGAGCGGGTCGGCTACGTGCAGGGTGAACAAGTCGCGCACGAGGAAGCCCAGCAGCAGGCTGCCGATCACCGCCCGCTCGCTGCAGGCCTCCCCTCGTGCCAGCACCGCAACGAGGAAGGTATTCCAAAGCTCTTGCGGGAGGTGGCCGGTGAGGTGGGCTAGCTTGCATTTCCTGTCGTGGTATGTGTTGTCCCTATCGCGGGCAGCGCGGGCCTCTCCGGAAGCCATCTTTTTGCGCTGCGCGTCGGTGTGGTCTGGCTGTAGTGCCTCGTCGCGATCCAAAATGTCATTGTCGGGTGTTAGAGAATACAGTCAAGCCATTGAGGCGACTCTTCGTCACCGGGTAGTGTGTGTTTGTGTGACCGGTAGGACTTAAGCAGACTCCTGCGTGAGGCACGACGGCACGGTCGTGCCCTCGCGCAGGTATGGTGTTATTCCGCATTGCTATGCACATAGTTACAGCCTTCCTAGTCGCTCATCATGTGCATATAATTGTTCTTCTCTTTACACTTGTAACAAGGCACGGTCGTGCCCTCGCGCAGGTTATGGGCCCACCCATTGCCAGTGCAAGTGGCTTCTAACCGAGGAAGAGCCACAAGATGATTTCAGTACGCGCCGCTGCGGCGGACGTGGAGACTCTGATGGGGCACAACTATTCGAAGTGGAGTTGGGAGTGCAAGAACGCACTCGCCCTCGCCGGCCTGCTGGACGCAGTGATCGTGGCACCGGTGCTTGCGGGCACCACTCCCACAGTGCTTGCGGGCACCCGAGCGTCAGTGCCTGCGGGCACTACTCCTTCAGTGCCCGAGGGCACTGATCAGGCAGAAGCCGGCTCCTCTGCTCCAGCGCGCCCGCGGGCCGCAACCCCCGCAGCCACTCCTGCTCCCTTGCTGGCTGCGCCAGCAACTGTGGACCGCGTCCAGGACCTGCGGGCCCACGCCTTCATCTGTCTGACGGTGGACGCCACTCGATACCGGTCAGTGTGCGAGGCGAACCCTACGGCCCGAGGGCTGTGGGATGCCCTGGCAAGCTTTCACGCGCAGCGGGCCTTGGCCAGCAGGGGGGTGCTGCTAGAGCAAGTCACTCGCCTTGGTATGCTGCCGGGTCAGTCAGTCACAGAGTATTGGGCACATGCAGAGCAGCTGCATGCAGAAGCAAACCCAGCCGGCAGCCCACCCATCGTCGACACCCTCTACTTCGCGCTGCGTGGCCTGCAGCCAGAGTTTGATCCCGTCTCCAACCCTATGCTCACCCAACGCGATGCAGCTGTCACATTTGCTTCTGCGCTGCCAGCACTGCTAATGCACGAGCAGGTGCTGCAGCACCGGCAGTCAGCTGCGGGAGGCGTCGCCCTCCTAGCACACGGTGGGCCGGGCAGGGTTGGCAGCCATGGGCGGGGTGCAGGGGGTGAAGGGGGTGAAGGGCACAGGCGGGGCAGGGGGCGGGGTAGGCACAACTCAGCCAATAGAGAGGGCGTGGAGTGCTACAACTGTGGTGAGCTTGGGCACTACAAGTCAGAGTGCCCCAGACCACCGTGGGACAGGGGGGCGGCAGCAGACAGCCCCCACCATGGCCGCTCAGTGGCTCACAGGCCACCCACACCGGCAGTGCGTGGCAGCAGCCCACGCAGGCACTCTGCTCACCTGGCTGGTAGCAGCAGCAATACCCCACCCACTATGTCCTTTGCAGCAATAGATGTAGCAGCAGCTGCTGCGGGCACTGCAGCCACAGCCACACCGCTGCGCACACAGTGGCTGCTAGACTCAGGCTGCAGCCGACACGTCACTTGCAACCTAGACATGCTGCATGATTACCAGCCGACACAGCCCCCGCATGCCATAGAGGTAGCCAACGGGGCACAGATGACAGCATGGGGAGAGGGCAGTGTCAGGTTCAGCACAGCTGCTGGGGAGGTTGTGCTGCTGCGGGTGCTGTATGTGCCCGATGCTTCAACCAACCTGCTGTCTATGGGGAAGGCGCTCAGGGGTGGGATAGTCCCTCGCTTTAGGAGTGGGGGGTGCGATCTCTCCCCACCCGGCACAGCAGGCAGACCTTTCCTAACAGCCACCTTGTGCGGTGGGCTAGACCTGCTGGTGCTGGATCAGCAGCCCATCCCTGCTCCAACCTCCCACAGCATGTGCATGACAGTGTGCGCAGAGCAGAGCGCTGCGCTGTGCCACCAGCCACAGCAGCCAGACAAGGTAGCTAAGGGAATCTTAGTGGGTTGTGAGCTGGGCTGCCGCAGCTACAGGGTGCAGGGCAAGATCAGCAAAAACGTGGTAACGGATGGGGAAGTGGAGCTGCGCCGCTCAGCACCAGTGGTAGTTGAGGATGAGTCAGAGCAGCAGGCAGCACCAGCGGTGGCTGCGCCCACTAAAGTGAGCACAGCCAGTGGGGGAACAGCTGGTGCAGCAGAGGGAACAGGTGCAGCTGACAGGATAGCTGGCAAGGGTGCCGTCCCTTCTAGCAACCCTACAGCCAGTAGCATTGCGGCCAGCCCGGTAGCCGGCAAGGGTGCCGTTCCCCCGGGCAGTACAGCACCTGCCGGGCCCAGGGGCGGTGAGCCAGTCACGAGCTCCTACAGCCCTGGCATTATACCGCCGGTCAGGTCCAAGGACACAGTCAGGCTGCTGGCCAGTGGGGCCAGTGGGGGCAGTGGGGGCAGTGGGGGCAGTGGGGGCAGTGGGGGCAGTGGGGGCAGTGGGGACAGTGGGGGCAATGGAGCCAGTGGTGGCAGCCATGCAATTGACCCGCAGTCATACCGGGAGCCCATGGACCGCCCTGACCCGCCCTGACCGCCCATGCAACAACCCACCTTGCAGCACCATCAGGCAGCTACTAGCCTGCTGCGCTACCTCAAGCGCACAGCAGCCTGGGGCCTGGTGTACAGCAGCAGCGGCAGCTCACAGCTGCAAGGCTATGCCGACGCCGACTATGCTGGCGACCCTGACAGCATGCGCAGCACCAGCGGCACAGTCTTTGTGCTCAACGGCGCAGCAGTCAGCTGGCGCAGCCAGCTGCAAACCACAGTGGCAGCCTCTACCACAGAGGCTTAGACCCAGGCTGCAGCCGCAGCCACCAAGGAGGCACTGTTTCTGCGCAAGGTGCTGCACCACCTGGGTGCTAGCTGTGACCCCATCCCCATCTTCTGTGACAACCAGGGGGCTGTGGCCCTCATCAAGAATCCGGTGGAGTCCAGCCGCAGCAGGCACATTGCTGTGGCTCACCACCTGGCCCGGGAGCGCCAGGCACGAGGGGAGGTAGTCTTCACACACTGCCCCTCTACAGATGGTAGCTGATGCTCTAACAAAGCCATTGTCAGCCCAGCTGCTTCATGGCTGTGTCCGTGGCATGGGGGTCAGCTAGAGCATGGCATGGGGGTCAGCTATAGCATGGGGTCTCCACACATAGGCTGCAACAAGTGACATGGCATGTGTGATGCAACGATAGTTTCCTGAGTTGCTGGCAGAACCTGCCAGCATAGCACCTGTCTGACATCTGAGCATGACTGCATGCACATGTACATTCGAGCACATGTACATTAGAGCACAATCATAGCATCTACACAAACACGCATGTTGCATAGACATGTTTCGTAGCCAAGCTGCTGGCAGAACCTGCTAGCATTGCATGTGCCTGCATTGCATTTACATTTGAGCATGACTGCATGCACATGTACATTAGAACACATAGCATGTACACAGACACGCATGGATATGTTTCTTAAACTTAACACTGGTTGCAATGGCTTTCCTGAGTGGGGGTGTTAGAGAATACAGTCAAGCCATTGAGGCGACTCTTCGTCACCGGGTAGTGTGTGTTTGTGTGACCGGTAGGACTTAAGCAGACTCCTGCGTGAGGCACGACGGCACGGTCGTGCCCTCGCGCAGGTATGGTGTTATTCCGCATTGCTATGCACATAGTTACAGCCTTCCTAGTCGCTCATCATGTGCATATAATTGTTCTTCTCTTTACACTTGTAACAAGGCACGGTCGTGCCCTCGCGCATCGGGGTCCTCCGGCACTGGCCTAGGCACTGTTCGTCTTTCTTTCTCGCCATAGAAAAACAACAACGTGAAGACGTCACAAATACTAGGAATTGTTTGTTTTGTCACACAAAAGATGAACATTTACTAACAGGTCACCACCAGGCTACACCTAGACAATGCGACAGTACCAGTTCGCCGCAGCATTACCAGCCTAGGCCTAGCGCAGATGAGACAGCTCGCGACGAGTATTGAACCCCTCCACCAGACTAGCTTAGAAAGACGCAAGGTGGACGACAGCATCCCGGAAGTCCCTAGGTGTACACAGCATGCACTTCTGTCTTCACGAGCAACGCCTTGCAGGCTGCTTTGTGAGCATCTGGGTTCGTCAACGCTATGCCCAGTCCCCCTGTGGTGCCCATTGAAAGTAGGCGGCAGGCCCCTGACGCCAGCGCTGAGACAGCTGGTCCTGCTGAGCCTGGCGCTGCCTCTAGATGCACAAGTACATGAGCATGCATGTTCCGTATCTGCAACGCGTCACAAAAGAAAGCACAACACAGCACAGCAACGATTATAGGCATGTGGGCCTCCAATCTCCCCCTGCCCTCCCCTCCCCTGCCCTCCCCCCCGCTTCCCCTGCCCTCCCCCCCTTTCCCCTCCTCTTGAACCCCCGTCACACCTGGCAATATGTTGTCAGCGCTGCAGGCAGCCCGCTGAGCACTATGCCAGGCGGCAGCGGCAGGGTCTCCTGACTGGCTGCCGCTGCACCTAGCTGCACCGTGCTGCTGCTGCTGCTGCACTCTGTCTCCAGGTGGAACACCCCAGCGGCCTGGGACTCATCCACGTGACCGCAGCCAGCCAGCTGCCCAGCGCCCAGGGAGCAGAGCACCAGCAGCTGCACAAGGGGGCATCATCAGGAGGCAACTGAGCATGGCCACAATCCTGGAGCACACAGCAAGGCAGGTCAGACTAGAACCAAAAAGCCCAGCCCCAGCCCCAGCCCCAGCCCTAGACTCAGCCCTAGACCCAGCCCAAGCCCAAGCCCCAGCCCCACCCCCGCTAGCCTCAGCCCCAGCCCCACCCTCGCCAGCGTCCCCTACATACATGGGAGGCACGGCGGGTGGCTGTGAGGCAGGCAGGTCGCACCTGCTTGGGGCACACCCTCTCCATGAGGGTCAGGGCTACCGCATGAGCCCGCTCCGGCTTGACCGCATACTGGCATGCCACCAGCAGCAGGGGCACACCCTCACTGGCCCAGCTCCACATGAGGCAGCTGCGGTCCCCCACACCCCCACAGCTGGGCAGGGCGGCGTTCCCAGCAGCGGGCACTTCTGGCAGATGCAGGCTGCCAAGCAGCTGCAGGGAGGGGGAGGCAGAGGGCGGGCAGCCAGGCCGCTGGAGGGCAGGGCAGCAGGCAGGCAAAGGGGGGGGTGCCCTGCCGACCACTAAAGTCTGTGTGTGGATAGGGAGGGTTTGAACCCTGTACCTGACAATGCCCCACGCAGGCAATTGCCATGGCCGTGGCGAGAAGTATGTGTGGGGCAAGGCATGTCAGCATCCGCATAAACAGAAATGGCAGCAGCAAGAGCAGCAGCGGCAGCAGCAAGAGCAGCAGCGGCAGCGGCAGGAGCTGCAGCAGCAGCAGCAGCAGCAGCAGCAGCAGCAAAGGCAGCAAAGAGGGGGCGAATCAGAGGGAAATGGAAAGCAGCATCTCATCCTGGCCAGCACACCTGCTTGCCGGGGAGGCTGCGGATGAGGGCACAGCCAGGCGGGCTGGTGGCAACGACCTGGAGCAGCGTGCCACAGGGGCAGCAGGGCAAGCATCAGGCTGGTGACCAGGGCATGGGCCATGACATGGAGGCTGCCAGCTTGCATGCTAACCCAGCTCCATGCCTAGTGTGCTCCAGTTGGTAGCTTTTGCTCATCTAAACTCAGCTGATCTGATGTTTTGGAGGTAGAGCAGGAAACTTGCTGGAAGCAGGGGGCAGAGATAGCAGCAGGTGGGTGAGTAGGCAGGTAGGCGGGCAGGCAAGTGGGCGGGTAATGGGTGGTTGTGGCAGATGGGTATGGAGCGGGCTCTCAGCCCACCATTGTCTCCACCACTAGGCCATCGGGGAACAGGGACTTCATCAACGCTTCATTCCACTGCATCAGCAAGACGGGCAGAGGTACGGCTACAGGGTGTGCCAGACTATACAAGGTGGGAATTGTCAGGCGGGCGGGCGGGCGGGCGGGCAAGCAGGCAGGCAGGCAGGCAGGCGGCAGGCAGGCAGGCAGGCAGCAGGCAGGCAGGCAGGCAGGCAGGCAGCAGGCAGGCAGGCAGCAGCGTAGCCAAGGGACCTGGGGTGCCAGCCTAGTGCCTCAGCCCCACATGGGGTCTGGCACTGCCACCAGTTTTCACAAAGTCAGGCTTATCACTCTAGATGGGGTGAGATGGGGTAACCCGCACTGCTAGCAGCCAGTGGCCTGCGGGACACCATGCCATGCCTTGCACCTGTGATGTGCCCAGCTTCTACCCAGTTGCTACCAGTTGCTACCTAGATTCCACCAGCTCCCACTCAGCTTCATCACAAGCCTCACACAGTACCACCCCATCACCACCTCAAGCACAGACAGGTGCATATGGCATGGCGCAGGGCTGCATGCCACCTTGACCTGCTGCTGCTGTACCTGCTGTGGGCAATGACCGGGCAGCAGCAACATGAGGTTGGGGAGCATGTGGCAGGTGTGCAGGCCACAAGCCATGGAGGCCTTGTCCCATGTGGCCTGGGCAGCAGCTAGGCTTGCCCACCAAGCGCTGTGAGACTGTCCCCACCATGGGCTGTGAGACAGATGCAGCAGCAGCAGCAGCCTGTGGCACAGTAGTGTGCGCCGAGCCCATGCTGTGTGAGCTTGCCTGCCGCAAGGTGGTGGAGAGGGCCAACAGCGGCAAGCCAATTGACAGGGTGAAAGGCAAGGTGGTGACGGGGGATGAGTCCCGCACCAGCAGGGTCAGCTCAGCTGTGAACAGCCCCCAGCCCTGTGAGGAGGAGCTGGACCGCAGCGAGCCCACCAGGCCTGAAGGCTGGAAGCCCCAGCCAGGTCAGGTGCAGCACCCGCTTGTTGCGGTCAGCCTGGAGGAAGCGGTTCGAGGCGCCAGTGGGGGGACCCGTGTGGTGCCCTTGATTGCACCAGGCCACCCCTGGTGACATTGGCAAGTGGGTGGACAACGTCCAGCGGGCAAGGGAGAGCAAGTGGCGCCCACTGGAGCTGCAGGTGGCAACACCGTGAACTTGCCCAAGGGCTGTGATGGCAGCAGGATTGAGCTGGAAGAAGCTGCGAGACCGAGCCCCCAAGGCCCAAGCCCAGCAGCCTGTAGCACAGTAGCATTTGTGCACTAGGCAATGTTTAAGCTGTTGCTTACATCAGAGCATGTGTTTCATGCCAACATCGATCGCCCAACCCTCGCAAGGGGGTGGGGTTAGGAAATTAGGTTTTGGTTTCGGATGTTTGTCTCAGACACACAGTTTGAATAACAGATAACACAGCCCCTACCCATTAGTAGGGGAATAATGTGCTGTGTCAGCTTGCCAAAAAAACAATAATGTAGTGCCTGCCTGCCTGCCTGCCTGCCATGCTTAGCTGGCTAGGAGGCCCCTAGTGGCAACAGAACAGGGACGCGGCATCGCAACTCAGGAACCACACTCAAAGAGAAGAAGAAGAAGAAGACTCCGGCAGAGCCAGCTTGCATTGAGGGATGAGCTTCTGCCTGGGGCGTGGCTGAGGCTCCCACCACCTTCCCTAGGTATCAAAGACAACCGAATCCACATCCGCTAAATGTTGCTACAGTGGATGTTGAGGCTGTCCCCTCACCAGTTGCACAGGAGCCTCCAAGTTCCTGTGGGCGCTTGGCTGCGCAGCTTCCTCATCTGCCTGCTGTATGCTGCGCGCACTGGCTGCATGCACCAGATGTGGTACCAGGTCAGTTCAGTGCTTGGGCACCTGGTAAAGCTGCTGTCTGGCATGGCTAAGCACACATGGCACAAAAGCCAGCACTCACCGTCACCCAGACCAAGCTCCATCCTTACGCTGATGAGACCAGCCGCCGTCAACAGCTACCTGGTCACTGCTCTCCTGCCTTCCTGCTGGAGGCACGCACACACATCTAGGCACGCACGTCTGAAGGCCACGCCCACACAATGAGCTGGTACTCTGGTGCTTGTTGCACAGGGCACTGAGTACGTTTGGGTTTGTTGGGCTACCGGAGCTGCCAGCTACGCAGCAAGCTATGCGACATGTGCTGGAGCACCTCGTGTGCCACATTGGCTTGGCAGACCACATGACCTAGTTAACCCACCAGTAGCTCCCGCAATCACCGCGACTGCCGCTGTGTATTGCCCCCGTGTCGTAATGCCGCTGCCGAACGCACGAGCCCGCCGCTTCTACCTGTGAATACAAATCATACATTTTCAGTTCAAAGATCAGTCACTCGCGAGACGGACATGACATACGTGTAGCGTGGACATCAGCGACGATGTCAGGTCTGATAAGCTGGCTGGTTGCAGTGGTTCTTGTGACGGGATCGCTTGAATACGCCCGAGCGGAGAGCATCAGCACGGCGGGCGGGGCGAACATCTCGCAGGACATGGTATGCGTGGTTATTCGGACGTACTGGGCTCACGGGTGCGCACTGCATGTCGACACAAGCAGCCTCGGACATGTCTAACTTTCCTTGCCCGGCTGGCAGAGGGTGAAGACAGTGACAGTAGCTTGACCTGCATTTCCGCTGGCACCGTGTGCCCTGCTGCTGTGTACTAACACGATACGATGGTGTGCTGCGCCGCACATTATTCCCCTAGTAATGGGTAGGGGCCGTGTTATCTGTGATTGTCTGTGACCTGCAGCTGGTACCAACACATAATTTCCTACCCCTTCCCCCTTGGGGCAGATGTCGACACCTAACCATCAGCTGCTATGAGAACGCTTTGCTACATGGCCCATGCCTGACACGCAGGAACCAGTACGGCGACCACTCGCTGCAGCTACTGCTCAGATCCCTGCAGCAGCAGACACATAAAAGGTGTAAACCGACCGCCCTGACCATGCAGCTGCTGCCGCAGTCATTGGGGGGCAGAGGCAGCTGCTGCTCATGTCAACACTGTCTGGCTGCCATCCCATGCCTGCTGCATCATTACTAGCGGGGC
>JASKMD010000017.1:3564415-3654415 GCA_030144725.1 Haematococcus lacustris
CCACCATTCTGCCAGCTGAAGCTGGCTGACTTGCTTGCGCTGCTGTTGCTGCTGCGGGCGCTCCAGTAGGTGTCGGGCTTGCGAGCTGCTGTCGTGCCCTGAGCAGCGGCAGCCAGCCGGGTCATGCAGCGGGTGGCCCAGGCGCCCACAATCTCTGCCAAGCTGCTTGGCCGAGGGACAGCAGCAGCCTCACCACCCCCTTGACGGCCCCCACAAAACCTGCTGCTGCTGCTGCTGCTGCTGCTGCTACCACTGCTGCTACCACTGCTGCTGCTTGCTGCTGAGAGCTGGGGGCCGACCCAGCTGGGTCTCTCTGCCTCCGCGCTGCCGTGCTGGCTGCTGGCTGCAGCACCACGTTCGCCTGCCTGGTGTTGGGGTTGCATGCAGCAGCCGTCACTGCCCCTGCCGGCGGTGTTGCGGTGCAGCAGGGATGACGCTGCGCTGGCTGGCCCTTCACTGTCATCAAACACCCCTGACCCTGACCCCACCCCCACCCCCACCCCTGACCATGGTTTTGCTCCAAGGGCCCCAGCCCCTGCACCCGCCTCTGCCTCAGTTTTCCTCCCCAGCCCTGCACCCCTCCTGCCTGGTATCAGGGGGGATGTGCCGGCAACTGGCAAGCAGGGCTGCAGCTGGCACTGCCTGCTGCTGACACCGGGCGGGCCAGGACCTGCACCAAGAATCTTCCGCTCCCCCTGCCCCTGCCCCAGCCCCTGCCCCAGCCCCCCTCCTTGCCCACCCTCCTCCCCAAGCCCTGCACTGCCCAGCGGAACTCCCCTCTCCTCCTCCTCCTCCCCCCCCACACCTCCCGTCCCCTCCTCCTGCCCCTCCCCCACCCCACAGGCAGGCAGTGGCTGACTCAGGCGCGTTTGAGGTCCCAGCCCCACCTCCGTGTGTGTTGTGCTCCTGGCTGGGGCCTGGCGGCTGCCGGGGGGGGCCAGGGGGGAGGACATGGATTGCTGCAGCTGCCGGGCGCCTGGGCCGGGCTGTCGGGGCGCTGCTCGACCCAGGCTGCTGCAGTCACCCATGAGGGCGGCTTCGTATTCCCTCAGCTCGTTCAACACGTCCAGGGCCTGCCATATGCTCATCTGGCCATGATCTAGAGCGGCAAAGTTGGCCGCCTGCAGAGGGGGGAGTGAGACGGGGGAGAAGGGTTAGGAGGGGGAGGAGGGGGGGAGAGGGGGAGGGGAGGAGGGGAGGAGGGGAGGAGGGGAGGAGGGGAGGAGGGGAGGAGGGGAGGAGGGGAGGAGGGGAGGAGGGGAGGAGGGGAGGAGGGGAGGAGGGGAGGAGGGGAGGAGGGGTCTGACAGGAGGGGGGTGACAGGAGTGGACAACACGGGTCAAGACCCATCAGGGCAGAGGGCAGTGCTCCTGTGCTGGTGGGGGCCTTGGTCCAGCGCCAGGGTCAGTGCAAGGGGCTAGTGCTTGTGAGGTGGGTCTTGGGTCAGGGAGGGGGTGGGGTGAGAAGTTAGGGTGGTCCATGCTGTTCACGAGCCAGCCTGGCAGCAGCTGGAGGCCACATGGTGAGGGTGAGGGTGAGGGTGAGGGTGAGGGTGAGGGTGAGGGTGAGGGTGAGGGTGAGGGTGAGGGTGAGGGTGAGGGTGAGGGTGAGGGTGAGGGTGAGGGTGAGGGTGAGGGTGAGGGTGAGGGTGAGGATCTAGTGCTTGCCTGGCGCTTGGTGAAGTCCACTGTTTGCCTGGCCCTGTTCAAACGCAGGAACAGCTCCACTGCCGCGTGGCTGTTGGTCAGGTGGTAGCTGCTGCGCTGCCGGCTAGCCAGCTGATCTGCCATGGGCTCCAACGCCATGGGGGAGGCAGCCTGGCACAGTGCAGGTGTGACCAGCGCATCTCACTCACTCTCTCAACCATCACAACACACACACACACACACACACACACTGCCACATCTGCCTGTCTCTTGCCATTTCCTAATATATCAACAGTGTACAACAAGCAGTGAGTGGTATGCGGTATGCTAGGCCCCTGAGACCCTCTTGCCCGCATCAGGCCAGACAAAACTGGTGAACTAGTATTCAAAAATTTTAATAATGTGCTGCAAAAACGCGCTTATGAGCTGCAGCAACATGTGGTGATGGAATTGGTACTAACATTGGCCAATGCCATGTGGGTGAGGATGGTGGCGATGAGAGCCGCAGCCACTGAGATGGAGTGACACGCCCTGAATCCTCCCTCCGCACACACACAGAGGTCCCCTGCTCCACAGAGGGCCCCTGCACCCAGCCCCCTGCCACCTCCCACCAGTCCTGAGCCGCCCCAGCCCCCTGCCGCCCCACCACCTCCCCCCAGCCTTGAGCCGCCCCAGCCCCCTGCTGCCCCAGCCCCCTGCCTCCCCACCACCTCCCCCAAGCCCTGAGCCGCCCCAGCCCCCTGCTGCCCCAGCCCCCTGCTGCCGCAGCTCACCCTGGCCGTGTTGGAGCGGTCCAAGGAGGAGCGTGCAGACGCCCCCAGCCTGCCTGACGCTCCCCCACTGGGGCTGTATCTCTGCGCTGCCCAGCTGTTGTGCCGCTGATGCCCCGGCTGCTTGTTCAGCGCACGGATCAACCGCGCCGTTTCCTCCTGCGCCTGCTGCTCGTCCTCGCTGCTGCTGCTGCTGTAGGTGTTGAAGTCCCGCGTGACAGTCTCAGTGCGGCTGCGCCGGTAGTTGCCGACAGTGAGGTGGCTGTCCAGGGATAGGCGGTTGCCGCAGCCGTGGCCACCGCTACCGGCTGGGCGCCGACTCCAGTGGCTGGTGGCTGCAGCAGCTGCAGCGGCTGTGGATGTGGCTGCAGAGGGGGTATTGGCTGGGGCTGGAGAGGGGTAGGTGTAGGATAGGTGCAGGTGGGAGGGCTTCGGGGGGAGGCCACGGGGGCTGGAGGGTCGTGAGTCTAGGAGGCTTGCCTGACCCCCCTGCTGCTGCTGCTGCTGCTGCTGGTGTTTGTGCTCCTGAACTTGCCTGTGTGGCTGCTGCTGCTGCTGTGCTTGCCAGTGCTGCAGCTGTCGCTGCTGCAGCTGCTGCAGCTGCTGAGCTTGCCAATGTGGCTGCTGCTGCTGCTGCTGCTGCTGCTGCTGCTGACCTTGCCACAACATCTGCTGCCGGTGCTGGTCTTGCCACTGCTGCTGCAGCTGGTGCTGTTGGTGGTGCTGCCAATGCTGCTGATGACTGTCAGCAGGATGCTGCTGTGATGGTGGCAGCACCTGGTGGTGTTGGTGCTGACAGCTGTGGTGACAGCACTGGAGGTGGCAGTGGCCGTGCTGGTGTTGGTGCTCGCATTGCTGCTGCTGCTGGAACTGCTGCAGCTCGAGTGAGCCATCAGGCAGGTGGGTGTGGGCAGGGATGTGACGGCACTCTGCCCTGCTAGTCAGGGACCCCCACACAGGGTCTGGAGTGCCTGGCTGCAGTGTACACTTCACGGGGGAGGTCATCTCAGCACCAGCCCAGACCTTACTATTCACACCCCTCCCTCTGACTGCTGCCACTGCCGTGGCTTCACCTGCTGCCACACCCGCTGCCGTGTGGTTGGCGGTTGATGTGCTGGCTGCACAGCTGCTGTGGTACAAGCTGGACAGGAGGGGCAGGGAGGGCAGGTCGCAGGGCGGCAGCAGGCTGGCGGAGCTCTGGGACTTCTTCATGCTGCCTGTCAAGCAGCTGGCGGCGTGTGGCCCAGGTCCAAGCACCTCGCACCCACAGCCTGGGTGCCCACCTGCAGCAGAGCCGGCAGTCATGCACATGTATAGGTATGACAGCGTCCACACTCATCATTCTCACCATGTGCACCCTGTTCGTGCACTTAGTGGAAGCCAGCATCGTCATATCAAGGAATCTGCTGGTGTCCAGCATGACCAAACACTGCCAGTAATGTAGCAGCACACAGCAGCCTCACGGGAGGAAGTGCTGGCTGGCAGTGCAGCACATAGGGTGAGGGGACAGGCTGACGATCACTCAGTGGTGGACGGCAAAGCAGGCAGCTGGTCAGAGGGAGGTGAGTGATGGCAGCCAGACCAGGGGGAGTGGGATGCCAGCAGTGCAGTGTGCAAAGGGCTGGGTGAAAACCATCTACTGTTGAGGCTGCCCATTAAGTGTTGCCCCCAAGTTGATCAAGCATCCATGCCTTGCTTACATGCATGTGACAACATGCAGGGCAGGGGCCGGATGTGGCCTGCCTTGGATGAAGGCACAGGAGCTGCCAGCTACTGTCAATTGCAGCACTGCCAACGTGGATGACAACATGGCATTGCTCATCCTAAGTCTTACAGGGTAGGTCGTTAACCAGCTTGGTTAATGAATTTCTGTCGCTGTGGCTATGGAATCAAAACAGTTGGGAGGTGATGAAGTTTTTTTTGATGAAGTTGCGACACATTAGTACGTGAAAGCTAAGCACTACAAAAGATATATTGCGATTGCACGTATGAGCCGTGCAGGGCAGGCCAGAATTGCGATGTGACATTTAGTAGGGTAGTTCGGATCGCAAATGAAGGAGCGAGGATGCGGGTACCTCGTAGATGAGAACCTGTTCTTGACGAAATGCAGACTCAAGAGCGGAGAGTTCCGCGATAGCTGCTTACCTCCCGAATGCTGCGCCGGCCACGCAGTATCAAGCTGAGAGGTGCTGGCGGAATAGCTCTTCATTTTGCTCTTCATTTTGAGGCGCTGCTACTAAGCGCCTCTGCGTCCTTACGGTGCCAGGTTTAGCTAGCTTAGAGAACTTACAAAGATACTCGGCAGAATTGCGAGGGGAAGTTGAACAAGCCCTCATGCTACACCGTGTTTGATTACACCGAGTTGTAATCAAACACAGGCTGCGAGCTCATCATTGTCAAGGTTGCCGCTAGTGTGCCTAATGCCCGCTTCAGCTCAGCCTTCTGGTGTGTGTGCCTCCAGGTCTACTACTAGCTCGAGAGGTTTAGTATCTTGTAATGTTGGATGATCTTGCTGTAGCTGGCTACTGCCGCCACTTGCGCCGCCACTTGCGCAACAGGGCCTTGTCGGGCAGGTACACCCACTCCTGGCCTGGCTGGCCCGGCTTTGGCAGGCAGGCCTTCCCATCCGCACAGCTCAGTGGGGCGCGACCCTGGGCCGACTGCACAGCGGCGGATGTTTAGCACGCCTGACACGTCCCGGGCATAGAACCTGCACATGGGTGTGGGACATGCATGAAGTCAAGTCATGTGCCATGTCATGTGGGATATGTTGCGGCCGTGCATGTGCAGTGTCAGGCCAGTGCTTACCTGATGTTGTTGCTTGTTGAGTACAACAGGCCCCGGACTTGGGATCGCTTTGCCTCGCTGTACACTGGCCACAGCCACCTACATGGACACATGGGGGCAGTGCACATTTGTAAGATCTTACCTTCCCAATCTTCCTTACTTTCCCAATCTTGACCCTACCCAGCCATCTTGACTCCACCACCTCCCAACACTACCAACCCTCAGCTTGACCCTGTCCTCAACCCTCTCACCTGAAGGACTGTGGCGGCTGCCCAGGGAGTGCCTCACTGGGGTTGCTGTAGGCTGAGCTGACCCGGCTTGTGCGGAACTCATCCACCATCACCACTCGCCATGCTGGGAACTACCTCAGCGCCTCCTTCAGCATCTGGCTGACAGAGACACCCCTGCAGCCAATGGTGCCGCTGCCATTGAAGCAAGCTGCCCCATAGGCTAGTGCCAGGATGACGTCCGGCCACCGCTTCTGGGCCTGCTTAATGAGCTGCAGCCACACATGGGACAACACATATGGCACACATGTGTAAGGTCAGGTCTAGCAGCAGCAGCAGCAGCAGCAGCAGCAGCAGCAGCAGCAGCAGCAACAGCAGGCCAGGTGAGCTGACTTTGGTTGGCTAGGGCCTAGCTCCTGCCAGCTGCTACTACGATGCCACCACGCGTTGTTCGCCACAATACAGCCGGAACTTGGCATTGGCTCAACGCGGCTTGGAGACCTCGGCCCACATGGCGTCGTACGTACGTTGCCAGGACTGTGTCAGCAAACCGCCAGTACGAGGCCAGCGAGCTGGGCCTGCTGCTGACCCGTGACAGGGCCTTCAGCTGCGGCTTCACCTGGGCCAGCCACGTCTTGGTCATCTGGGCCTGCCGCGTGATGCCACTCTCCCGGTAGGTACTTACCGGCTGTTAGCGTCCTGTGCCGCACGGACACTGCTGTGCCGGCAGCGCTGCGCTCCTCGTGCGCCACGGTGGCCATGTTGTTTCGCCGGGGTCCACGCCCAGCCACTCCGCGTCGAGGTGGGCCAGCGGGTTGACTGCGCCCATGTGAATGCCCATCCGCGGCAGCTCTGCGGGTGGAGCGACAGGCTTGGGCCGCAGGAACATCACGCTGATGTCGACTCCATCGGTGTACACGACTTGCGCGAAGCTGTGCTTGGGGCTTTCGAGCTTCTGTCGGCGAGGGTCAGGTAGCAATGCGTCCCATCGGTCGGCCACCTGCAGCCACCATGAACACAATCAAGGCACCACATCAGTTTGTGGAATGTTGTTGCCTGGCACACAAGGCAGCTGACTGAGCACCCAAGGACTGGCTGGCACCTGACTGCAAGGAGCACTCACCTGGCTGTCCTTGGGCCCTTCAATGTGCTTGCCCGGCTTCCCTGGGTCGGGTAGAGCACCGTTCCTCAACTTCGTCAAGGAGGTGACCCCCTCCTCCGTCACCAACCCCAGCATGCCGGCGTCACGCACCACGCCGTACAAGCCCCGTGTGTCGATGAAGACGTGCCGAGCCTGGCACTCGCTGGTGGGGGTGAGGG
The DNA here is from genome assembly GCA_030144725.1 of Haematococcus lacustris. NCBI lineage: Eukaryota > Viridiplantae > Chlorophyta > Chlorophyceae > Chlamydomonadales > Haematococcaceae > Haematococcus > Haematococcus lacustris. The sequence goes on from JASKMD010000017.1 coordinate 3,571,166, forward strand.
CATATGGTGCGGGGGGGCGGGGGACCCTTGGCAACAGCCCATGGCTGATCAGCTCAGGCTGCTGCCATGGCACCATATCCAGCTGCCAGGCTGCCATGGCTGCCTTCATCTCTCTGGTGGTGTGCACCGCATGGCGCAACAGGCGGATCCGGTTTGCTGGATCCTCCAGCCAGTCATCAGTCACCTGCCCCCCTTCAAGCCACAGCAGGCCCCGCTGCAATGCCAACTCAGCCTGCATGGCTGCAGTCACCAACACCCTCCTCCAGCAGCCAGCTGACGTCCATGCCTCACACCATGCGGCGCACATAGGTGCAGTGCCGCTAGGACCACGCTGGCACCACCCAGCCCCCTAAATCCAAATCTGCGCTGGTGCTCCTCAGTGCCCATCAGGTACCAGGTACCATCAGCCCCATCAGGTACCACTGATTTCTTGAGCCTGCCAGCGAAGAGCAGCGTGAGCATGTTGCTGCATGCGGTCTCCAGTTGCTTGCCGACGTGGTCCACCATGTTGGTGTCAGAGTGGTATCGTGGGACTGCTTCGAGGCGGGCGCGGAGGTCGGTGTGCGCGGCCAGCCTAGCAGCGACTGCTGCGCTTGGCCGAGTGTTCTCGCCGTCTCCGGGCAGGCCGCGGCACAGCTATAGGAACAGATTCCTGCACTTCAGGTCTGGGATGGCTGCCTGGGAGACTGGGATGTATGTGTACACGGGCTGGCCGTGCGGGTCGAGCGGGTCGGCTACGTGCAGGGTGAACAAGTCGCGCACGAGGAAGCCCAGCAGCAGGCTGCCGATCACCGCCCGCTCGCTGCAGGCCTCCCCTCGTGCCAGCACCGCAACGAGGAAGGTATTCCAAAGCTCTTGCGGGAGGTGGCCGGTGAGGTGGGCTAGCTTGCATTTCCTGTCGTGGTATGTGTTGTCCCTATCGCGGGCAGCGCGGGCCTCTCCGGAAGCCATCTTTTTGCGCTGCGCGTCGGTGTGGTCTGGCTGTAGTGCCTCGTCGCGATCCAAAATGTCATTGTCGGGTGTTAGAGAATACAGTCAAGCCATTGAGGCGACTCTTCGTCACCGGGTAGTGTGTGTTTGTGTGACCGGTAGGACTTAAGCAGACTCCTGCGTGAGGCACGACGGCACGGTCGTGCCCTCGCGCAGGTATGGTGTTATTCCGCATTGCTATGCACATAGTTACAGCCTTCCTAGTCGCTCATCATGTGCATATAATTGTTCTTCTCTTTACACTTGTAACAAGGCACGGTCGTGCCCTCGCGCAGGTTATGGGCCCACCCATTGCCAGTGCAAGTGGCTTCTAACCGAGGAAGAGCCACAAGATGATTTCAGTACGCGCCGCTGCGGCGGACGTGGAGACTCTGATGGGGCACAACTATTCGAAGTGGAGTTGGGAGTGCAAGAACGCACTCGCCCTCGCCGGCCTGCTGGACGCAGTGATCGTGGCACCGGTGCTTGCGGGCACCACTCCCACAGTGCTTGCGGGCACCCGAGCGTCAGTGCCTGCGGGCACTACTCCTTCAGTGCCCGAGGGCACTGATCAGGCAGAAGCCGGCTCCTCTGCTCCAGCGCGCCCGCGGGCCGCAACCCCCGCAGCCACTCCTGCTCCCTTGCTGGCTGCGCTAGCAACTGTGGACCGCGGCCAGAACCTGCGGGCCAACGCGTTCATTTGCCTGACGGTGGACGCCACACGCTACCGGTCAGTGTGCGAGGCTACGGCCCGAGGGCTGTGGGATGCCCTGGCAGGCCTGCACGCGCAGCGGGCCTTGGGCAGCAGGGAGGTGCTGCTATAGCAAGTCACTCGCCTCAGTATGCTGCCGGGGCAGTCAGTCACAGAGTATTGGGCTCATGCAGATCAACTGCATGCAGAAGCAAACCCAGCCGGCAGCCCACCCACCGTTGACACCCTCTTTTACGCGCTGCGTGGCCGGCAGCCGAGTTTGACCCAGTCTCTAACCCTATGCTCACCCAACGCGATGCAGCTGTCACCTTTGTCTCTGCGCTGCCAGCACTGCTGATGCACGAGCAGGTGCTGCAGCACCGGCAGTCAGCTGCGGGAGGTGTCGCCCTCCTAGCACACGGTGGTCCGGGGTGCAGGGGGTGCAGGGGGTGCAGGGGGTGCAGGGGGTGCAGGGGGTGCAGGGGGTGCCAGGGTGCGGGGCACAGGCGGGGCAGGCACAACTCAGCCAATAGGGAGGGCAGGGAGTGCTACAACTGCTGTGAGCTGGGGCACTACAAGTCGGAATGCAGCAGCAGGCAGCCCCACGCGACAACAGCAGGCAGCCCCATGGGACAGGGGCCCAGCAGCAGGCAGTCGTGGCCGCTCAGTGGCTCACAGGCCACCCACACCGACAGTGCGTGGCAGCAGCCCAGGCAGGCACTCTGCTCACCTGGCTGTTAGCAGCAGCAATACCCCACCCACCATGTCCTTTGCAGCAATAGATGTAGCTGCAGCTGTTACGGGCACTGCAGCCACAGCCACACTGCTGCGCACACAGTGGCTGCTAGACTCAGGCTGCAGCCGACACCTCACTTGCAACCTAGACCTGCTGCATGATTACCAGCCGACACAGCCCCCCCATGTCATAAATGTAGCCAACGGGGCACAGATGACAGCATGGGGAGAGGTCAGTGTCAGGTTCAGCACAGCCGCTGGGGAAGTTGTGCTGCTGCGGGTGATGCATGTCTGCTGCTCTCCCTGCCCGGCACAGCAGGCAGACCTCTCCTCACAGCCTCCTTGTGCGGTGGGCTAGACCTGCTGGTGCTGGATCAGCAGCCCTTCCCTGCTCCAACCTCCCACAGCATGTGCATGACAGTGTGCGCAGAGCAGAGCGCTGCGCTGTGCCACCAGCCACAGCAGCCAGACAAGGTAGCTAAGGGAATCTTAGTGGGTTGTGAGCTGGGCTGCCGCAGCTACAGGGTGCAGGGCAAGATCAGCAAAAACGTGGTAACGGATGGGGAAGTGGAGCTGCGCCGCTCAGCACCAGTGGTAGTTGAGGATGAGTCAGAGCAGCAGGCAGCACCAGCGGTGGCTGCGCCCACTAAAGTGAGCACAGCCAGTGGGGGAACAGCTGGTGCAGCAGAGGGAACAGGTGCAGCTGACAGGATAGCTGGCAAGGGTGCCGTCCCTTCTAGCAACCCTACAGCCAGTAGCATTGCGGCCAGCCCGGTAGCCGGCAAGGGTGCCGTTCCCCCGGGCAGTACAGCACCTGCCGGGCCCAGGGGCGGTGAGCCAGTCACGAGCTCCTACAGCCCTGGCATTATACCGCCGGTCAGGTCCAAGGACACAGTCAGGCTGCTGGCCAGTGGGGCCAGTGGGGGCAGTGGGGGCAGTGGGGGCAGTGGGGGCAGTGGGGGCAGTGGGGGCAGTGGGGACAGTGGGGGCAATGGAGCCAGTGGTGGCAGCCATGCAATTGACCCGCAGTCATACCGGGAGCCCATGGACCGCCCTGACCCGCCCTGACCGCCCATGCAACAACCCACCTTGCAGCACCATCAGGCAGCTACTAGCCTGCTGCGCTACCTCAAGCGCACAGCAGCCTGGGGCCTGGTGTACAGCAGCAGCGGCAGCTCACAGCTGCAAGGCTATGCCGACGCCGACTATGCTGGCGACCCTGACAGCATGCGCAGCACCAGCGGCACAGTCTTTGTGCTCAACGGCGCAGCAGTCAGCTGGCGCAGCCAGCTGCAAACCACAGTGGCAGCCTCTACCACAGAGGCTTAGACCCAGGCTGCAGCCGCAGCCACCAAGGAGGCACTGTTTCTGCGCAAGGTGCTGCACCACCTGGGTGCTAGCTGTGACCCCATCCCCATCTTCTGTGACAACCAGGGGGCTGTGGCCCTCATCAAGAATCCGGTGGAGTCCAGCCGCAGCAGGCACATTGCTGTGGCTCACCACCTGGCCCGGGAGCGCCAGGCACGAGGGGAGGTAGTCTTCACACACTGCCCCTCTACAGATGGTAGCTGATGCTCTAACAAAGCCATTGTCAGCCCAGCTGCTTCATGGCTGTGTCCGTGGCATGGGGGTCAGCTAGAGCATGGCATGGGGGTCAGCTATAGCATGGGGTCTCCACACATAGGCTGCAACAAGTGACATGGCATGTGTGATGCAACGATAGTTTCCTGAGTTGCTGGCAGAACCTGCCAGCATAGCACCTGTCTGACATCTGAGCATGACTGCATGCACATGTACATTCGAGCACATGTACATTAGAGCACAATCATAGCATCTACACAAACACGCATGTTGCATAGACATGTTTCGTAGCCAAGCTGCTGGCAGAACCTGCTAGCATTGCATGTGCCTGCATTGCATTTACATTTGAGCATGACTGCATGCACATGTACATTAGAACACATAGCATGTACACAGACACGCATGGATATGTTTCTTAAACTTAACACTGGTTGCAATGGCTTTCCTGAGTGGGGGTGTTAGAGAATACAGTCAAGCCATTGAGGCGACTCTTCGTCACCGGGTAGTGTGTGTTTGTGTGACCGGTAGGACTTAAGCAGACTCCTGCGTGAGGCACGACGGCACGGTCGTGCCCTCGCGCAGGTATGGTGTTATTCCGCATTGCTATGCACATAGTTACAGCCTTCCTAGTCGCTCATCATGTGCATATAATTGTTCTTCTCTTTACACTTGTAACAAGGCACGGTCGTGCCCTCGCGCATCGGGGTCCTCCGGCACTGGCCTAGGCACTGTTCGTCTTTCTTTCTCGCCATAGAAAAACAACAACGTGAAGACGTCACAAATACTAGGAATTGTTTGTTTTGTCACACAAAAGATGAACATTTACTAACAGGTCACCACCAGGCTACACCTAGACAATGCGACAGTACCAGTTCGCCGCAGCATTACCAGCCTAGGCCTAGCGCAGATGAGACAGCTCGCGACGAGTATTGAACCCCTCCACCAGACTAGCTTAGAAAGACGCAAGGTGGACGACAGCATCCCGGAAGTCCCTAGGTGTACACAGCATGCACTTCTGTCTTCACGAGCAACGCCTTGCAGGCTGCTTTGTGAGCATCTGGGTTCGTCAACGCTATGCCCAGTCCCCCTGTGGTGCCCATTGAAAGTAGGCGGCAGGCCCCTGACGCCAGCGCTGAGACAGCTGGTCCTGCTGAGCCTGGCGCTGCCTCTAGATGCACAAGTACATGAGCATGCATGTTCCGTATCTGCAACGCGTCACAAAAGAAAGCACAACACAGCACAGCAACGATTATAGGCATGTGGGCCTCCAATCTCCCCCTGCCCTCCCCTCCCCTGCCCTCCCCCCCGCTTCCCCTGCCCTCCCCCCCTTTCCCCTCCTCTTGAACCCCCGTCACACCTGGCAATATGTTGTCAGCGCTGCAGGCAGCCCGCTGAGCACTATGCCAGGCGGCAGCGGCAGGGTCTCCTGACTGGCTGCCGCTGCACCTAGCTGCACCGTGCTGCTGCTGCTGCTGCACTCTGTCTCCAGGTGGAACACCCCAGCGGCCTGGGACTCATCCACGTGACCGCAGCCAGCCAGCTGCCCAGCGCCCAGGGAGCAGAGCACCAGCAGCTGCACAAGGGGGCATCATCAGGAGGCAACTGAGCATGGCCACAATCCTGGAGCACACAGCAAGGCAGGTCAGACTAGAACCAAAAAGCCCAGCCCCAGCCCCAGCCCCAGCCCTAGACTCAGCCCTAGACCCAGCCCAAGCCCAAGCCCCAGCCCCACCCCCGCTAGCCTCAGCCCCAGCCCCACCCTCGCCAGCGTCCCCTACATACATGGGAGGCACGGCGGGTGGCTGTGAGGCAGGCAGGTCGCACCTGCTTGGGGCACACCCTCTCCATGAGGGTCAGGGCTACCGCATGAGCCCGCTCCGGCTTGACCGCATACTGGCATGCCACCAGCAGCAGGGGCACACCCTCACTGGCCCAGCTCCACATGAGGCAGCTGCGGTCCCCCACACCCCCACAGCTGGGCAGGGCGGCGTTCCCAGCAGCGGGCACTTCTGGCAGATGCAGGCTGCCAAGCAGCTGCAGGGAGGGGGAGGCAGAGGGCGGGCAGCCAGGCCGCTGGAGGGCAGGGCAGCAGGCAGGCAAAGGGGGGGGTGCCCTGCCGACCACTAAAGTCTGTGTGTGGATAGGGAGGGTTTGAACCCTGTACCTGACAATGCCCCACGCAGGCAATTGCCATGGCCGTGGCGAGAAGTATGTGTGGGGCAAGGCATGTCAGCATCCGCATAAACAGAAATGGCAGCAGCAAGAGCAGCAGCGGCAGCAGCAAGAGCAGCAGCGGCAGCGGCAGGAGCTGCAGCAGCAGCAGCAGCAGCAGCAGCAGCAGCAAAGGCAGCAAAGAGGGGGCGAATCAGAGGGAAATGGAAAGCAGCATCTCATCCTGGCCAGCACACCTGCTTGCCGGGGAGGCTGCGGATGAGGGCACAGCCAGGCGGGCTGGTGGCAACGACCTGGAGCAGCGTGCCACAGGGGCAGCAGGGCAAGCATCAGGCTGGTGACCAGGGCATGGGCCATGACATGGAGGCTGCCAGCTTGCATGCTAACCCAGCTCCATGCCTAGTGTGCTCCAGTTGGTAGCTTTTGCTCATCTAAACTCAGCTGATCTGATGTTTTGGAGGTAGAGCAGGAAACTTGCTGGAAGCAGGGGGCAGAGATAGCAGCAGGTGGGTGAGTAGGCAGGTAGGCGGGCAGGCAAGTGGGCGGGTAATGGGTGGTTGTGGCAGATGGGTATGGAGCGGGCTCTCAGCCCACCATTGTCTCCACCACTAGGCCATCGGGGAACAGGGACTTCATCAACGCTTCATTCCACTGCATCAGCAAGACGGGCAGAGGTACGGCTACAGGGTGTGCCAGACTATACAAGGTGGGAATTGTCAGGCGGGCGGGCGGGCGGGCGGGCAAGCAGGCAGGCAGGCAGGCAGGCGGCAGGCAGGCAGGCAGGCAGCAGGCAGGCAGGCAGGCAGGCAGGCAGCAGGCAGGCAGGCAGCAGCGTAGCCAAGGGACCTGGGGTGCCAGCCTAGTGCCTCAGCCCCACATGGGGTCTGGCACTGCCACCAGTTTTCACAAAGTCAGGCTTATCACTCTAGATGGGGTGAGATGGGGTAACCCGCACTGCTAGCAGCCAGTGGCCTGCGGGACACCATGCCATGCCTTGCACCTGTGATGTGCCCAGCTTCTACCCAGTTGCTACCAGTTGCTACCTAGATTCCACCAGCTCCCACTCAGCTTCATCACAAGCCTCACACAGTACCACCCCATCACCACCTCAAGCACAGACAGGTGCATATGGCATGGCGCAGGGCTGCATGCCACCTTGACCTGCTGCTGCTGTACCTGCTGTGGGCAATGACCGGGCAGCAGCAACATGAGGTTGGGGAGCATGTGGCAGGTGTGCAGGCCACAAGCCATGGAGGCCTTGTCCCATGTGGCCTGGGCAGCAGCTAGGCTTGCCCACCAAGCGCTGTGAGACTGTCCCCACCATGGGCTGTGAGACAGATGCAGCAGCAGCAGCAGCCTGTGGCACAGTAGTGTGCGCCGAGCCCATGCTGTGTGAGCTTGCCTGCCGCAAGGTGGTGGAGAGGGCCAACAGCGGCAAGCCAATTGACAGGGTGAAAGGCAAGGTGGTGACGGGGGATGAGTCCCGCACCAGCAGGGTCAGCTCAGCTGTGAACAGCCCCCAGCCCTGTGAGGAGGAGCTGGACCGCAGCGAGCCCACCAGGCCTGAAGGCTGGAAGCCCCAGCCAGGTCAGGTGCAGCACCCGCTTGTTGCGGTCAGCCTGGAGGAAGCGGTTCGAGGCGCCAGTGGGGGGACCCGTGTGGTGCCCTTGATTGCACCAGGCCACCCCTGGTGACATTGGCAAGTGGGTGGACAACGTCCAGCGGGCAAGGGAGAGCAAGTGGCGCCCACTGGAGCTGCAGGTGGCAACACCGTGAACTTGCCCAAGGGCTGTGATGGCAGCAGGATTGAGCTGGAAGAAGCTGCGAGACCGAGCCCCCAAGGCCCAAGCCCAGCAGCCTGTAGCACAGTAGCATTTGTGCACTAGGCAATGTTTAAGCTGTTGCTTACATCAGAGCATGTGTTTCATGCCAACATCGATCGCCCAACCCTCGCAAGGGGGTGGGGTTAGGAAATTAGGTTTTGGTTTCGGATGTTTGTCTCAGACACACAGTTTGAATAACAGATAACACAGCCCCTACCCATTAGTAGGGGAATAATGTGCTGTGTCAGCTTGCCAAAAAAACAATAATGTAGTGCCTGCCTGCCTGCCTGCCTGCCATGCTTAGCTGGCTAGGAGGCCCCTAGTGGCAACAGAACAGGGACGCGGCATCGCAACTCAGGAACCACACTCAAAGAGAAGAAGAAGAAGAAGACTCCGGCAGAGCCAGCTTGCATTGAGGGATGAGCTTCTGCCTGGGGCGTGGCTGAGGCTCCCACCACCTTCCCTAGGTATCAAAGACAACCGAATCCACATCCGCTAAATGTTGCTACAGTGGATGTTGAGGCTGTCCCCTCACCAGTTGCACAGGAGCCTCCAAGTTCCTGTGGGCGCTTGGCTGCGCAGCTTCCTCATCTGCCTGCTGTATGCTGCGCGCACTGGCTGCATGCACCAGATGTGGTACCAGGTCAGTTCAGTGCTTGGGCACCTGGTAAAGCTGCTGTCTGGCATGGCTAAGCACACATGGCACAAAAGCCAGCACTCACCGTCACCCAGACCAAGCTCCATCCTTACGCTGATGAGACCAGCCGCCGTCAACAGCTACCTGGTCACTGCTCTCCTGCCTTCCTGCTGGAGGCACGCACACACATCTAGGCACGCACGTCTGAAGGCCACGCCCACACAATGAGCTGGTACTCTGGTGCTTGTTGCACAGGGCACTGAGTACGTTTGGGTTTGTTGGGCTACCGGAGCTGCCAGCTACGCAGCAAGCTATGCGACATGTGCTGGAGCACCTCGTGTGCCACATTGGCTTGGCAGACCACATGACCTAGTTAACCCACCAGTAGCTCCCGCAATCACCGCGACTGCCGCTGTGTATTGCCCCCGTGTCGTAATGCCGCTGCCGAACGCACGAGCCCGCCGCTTCTACCTGTGAATACAAATCATACATTTTCAGTTCAAAGATCAGTCACTCGCGAGACGGACATGACATACGTGTAGCGTGGACATCAGCGACGATGTCAGGTCTGATAAGCTGGCTGGTTGCAGTGGTTCTTGTGACGGGATCGCTTGAATACGCCCGAGCGGAGAGCATCAGCACGGCGGGCGGGGCGAACATCTCGCAGGACATGGTATGCGTGGTTATTCGGACGTACTGGGCTCACGGGTGCGCACTGCATGTCGACACAAGCAGCCTCGGACATGTCTAACTTTCCTTGCCCGGCTGGCAGAGGGTGAAGACAGTGACAGTAGCTTGACCTGCATTTCCGCTGGCACCGTGTGCCCTGCTGCTGTGTACTAACACGATACGATGGTGTGCTGCGCCGCACATTATTCCCCTAGTAATGGGTAGGGGCCGTGTTATCTGTGATTGTCTGTGACCTGCAGCTGGTACCAACACATAATTTCCTACCCCTTCCCCCTTGGGGCAGATGTCGACACCTAACCATCAGCTGCTATGAGAACGCTTTGCTACATGGCCCATGCCTGACACGCAGGAACCAGTACGGCGACCACTCGCTGCAGCTACTGCTCAGATCCCTGCAGCAGCAGACACATAAAAGGTGTAAACCGACCGCCCTGACCATGCAGCTGCTGCCGCAGTCATTGGGGGGCAGAGGCAGCTGCTGCTCATGTCAACACTGTCTGGCTGCCATCCCATGCCTGCTGCATCATTACTAGCGGGGCGGGGCGGGGCGGGGCGGGGCGGGGCGGGGCGGGGCGGGGCGGGGCGGGGCGGGGCGGGGCGGGGCGGGGCGGGGCGGGGCGGGGCGGGGCGGGGCGGGGCGGGGCGGGGCGGGGCGGGGCGGGGCGGGGCGGGGCGGGGCGGGGCGGGGCGGGGCGGGGCGGGGCGGGGCGGGGCGGGGCGGGGCGGGGCGGGGCGGGGCGGGGCGGGGCGGGGCGGGGCGGGGCGGGGCGGGGCGGGGCGGGGCGGGGCGGGGCGGGGCGGGGCGGGGCGGGGCGGGGCGGGGCGGGGCGGGGCGGGGCGGGGCGGGGCGGGGCGGGGCGGGGCGGGGCGGGGCGGGGCGGGGCGGGGCGGGGCGGGGCGGGGCGGGGCGGGGCGGGGCGGGGCGGGGCGGGGCGGGGCGGGGCGGGGCGGGGCGGGGCGGGGCGGGGCGGGGCGGGGCGGGGCGGGGCGGGGCGGGGCGGGGCGGGGCGGGGCGGGGCGGGGCGGGGCGGGGCGGGGCGGGGCGGGGCGGGGCGGGGCGGGGCGGGGCGGGGCGGGGCGGGGCGGGGCGGGGCGGGGCGGGGCGGGGCGGGGCGGGGCGGGGCGGGGCGGGGCGGGGCGGGGCGGGGCGGGGCGGGGCGGGGCGGGGCGGGGCGGGGCGGGGCGGGGCGGGGCGGGGCGGGGCGGGGCGGGGCGGGGCGGGGCGGGGCGGGGCGGGGCGGGGCGGGGCGGGGCGGGGCGGGGCGGGGCGGGGCGGGGCGGGGCGGGGCGGGGCGGGGCGGGGCGGGGCGGGGCGGGGCGGGGCGGGGCGGGGCGGGGCGGGGCGGGGCGGGGCGGGGCGGGGCGGGGCGGGGCGGGGCGGGGCGGGGCGGGGCGGGGCGGGGCGGGGCGGGGCGGGGCGGGGCGGGGCGGGGCGGGGCGGGGCGGGGCGGGGCGGGGCGGGGCGGGGCGGGGCGGGGCGGGGCGGGGCGGGGCGGGGCGGGGCGGGGCGGGGCGGGGCGGGGCGGGGCGGGGCGGGGCGGGGCGGGGCGGGGCGGGGCGGGGCGGGGCGGGGCGGGGCGGGGCGGGGCGGGGCGGGGCGGGGCGGGGCGGGGCGGGGCGGGGCGGGGCGGGGCGGGGCGGGGCGGGGCGGGGCGGGGCGGGGCGGGGCGGGGCGGGGCGGGGCGGGGCGGGGCGGGGCGGGGCGGGGCGGGGCGGGGCGGGGCGGGGCGGGGCGGGGCGGGGCGGGGCGGGGCGGGGCGGGGCGGGGCGGGGCGGGGCGGGGCGGGGCGGGGCGGGGCGGGGCGGGGCGGGGCGGGGCGGGGCGGGGCGGGGCGGGGCGGGGCGGGGCGGGGCGGGGCGGGGCGGGGCGGGGCGGGGCGGGGCGGGGCGGGGCGGGGCGGGGCGGGGCGGGGCGGGGCGGGGCGGGGCGGGGCGGGGCGGGGCGGGGCGGGGCGGGGCGGGGCGGGGCGGGGCGGGGCGGGGCGGGGCGGGGCGGGGCGGGGCGGGGCGGGGCGGGGCGCGGCGCGGCGCGGCGCGGCGCGGCGCGGCGCGGCGCGGCGCGCGGCTGAGCGTAGCCCGGGCTGTGTTGTGCAGGTGGGAGGCGCTGCTGCTGGTGTATGACGACCGCACGTTTGGGGAGCTGGGACGCATGGTAGAGGACCTGCAAGACAGGAGGATCTGGATCTTTGCTGAATGGGTGGGTGTGCTTGGCTGTGCCTCTGAGCACCCCCTAAGTTACAAACAAGAAAGAGGAGGTTGTGAGCACTACAGCGCATCCACCTGTTGCTGTGCTGTGCCGTCTGGCAGCTGGCTGCATCTTTGAAGGCGCACTGGTAGTCCTCCGCCACCACTGAGCAGGCTGCAGCAGGCTGAGGCAGCAGCTGGGTTTTCCCTGCTAACCTGTACACCTTGCTGGCCAGCCTGCCAGCTCCCCTGCTCCCCAACACTGTGACCAGGCACCCCGCAGGTGTCCAGGCTGGTAGGCCTGGCTCAGCTCTAGGCCTGGCCTGGGTGTTGTCCTTTGATGGCTGCGCCTCTTAGCACTGTTTTGCTGCTGGCAGCAGGAGGTCATACAGACTGGGTACACTCTTCCTCTCTTAATTCCTCAAGACTCAGGGTGTGGCAAAGAGCGCCAGGAGTGTCAGACAGGAGGCTCGCCTGCTGAAGCCTAGGATGACAGGGCACGGACACTCTGGGTGCCCTGGCTGCGGGCCTGCAGGTGAAATATGGCTGGGGTGCCAAAGATGCTAACGGCTACTGGAAACCAGACTATCATAAGCGGCTGTACAATGTGACTGACTACGCAATACGAGGTAGGCGCAGCAGCGGGGTTTGTCACCCTGAACAAAGTGACACCTGGCCGCTGCTAGGCCACAATGCTGGCGAGGGCACTGCGCGAGCCCAAAGTAGCGACAGCAATGGCAATGGCAGTGGCAGAGGCAGTGGCGGTGTTAGGTTGAAGGCCAGCCCGGTCTGGGTAACTACCCTTGTGACCTGAACGGCACTGCCGCATGGTACGCATGGTGCGCCGTCGCACCGTCGCACCGTCGCACTGTCGCACCGTCGCACCGTCGCACCGTCGCACCGTCGCCGACATTCAGCGTACATTCCACCGACTTGTTTATGCTTAAGCAAAACATAGCGCTCTGTCACGGAATGTGCTGCACGCAACCACGCGCAGCATGTCCGAGGAGCTCGCGCTGGGTGGTCATCACAAATGGCGACAACCTGTACGACAGCGCCTTCATGGCCACCCTGACGCAGCACAGCCATGCCGACGCCGTGGCGTTCGACTTTTACTCGCGTTACCAACGGCCCACAGGTACGCCGCGGCGCCACCGGCGCTTAATTACAGCCGATGCTGACGTGCACAGCACCCGCTGCACCCTTGGCCGGCCGCCAGCGTCACACTCCAACCATTGCGCCTGCTCTCAATCAACCCGGGGTGGTGCGGCCTCTGCCACAACCGCCACCGCTGCTGCCGCTGCTGCTTCTGGTGCTGCTGTTGCTCCTGCTGCCACCACTGCCACCTCTGTTGCTGCTGGTCCTGCTGCTGAGCAGCTGGGCCATGCGATCGTTTCTCAGTGGCTCAGCCTGGCCAGGCTGCAGTGCCGCCCTGCAAGCAGAATGACATGCGGTTCTGCCAAATGGACCTGGCAGCAGTGGCATGGCACTGGCCGCGCTTCATGGATGAGGACCTCAGGTGAGACGCACTGCCTCGGCAGCAGCAGTGGCAGGAGAACAGGAGCAGCAGCGGCAGCAGCAGCAGCGATAGGAGCAGCAAGCGCACGGGCTCAACCGCTTGTTCCCATGACGACCGCAGCAGCTATTGTCACAGCGGCAGTGACAGCGAGTGACAGGAAGGCAGGCTGCAACCATGACTCCTAGGGTGGGCACTGCCTGGGTAAAGTGGTCTGAGTGATCAGCAGTCCAAGGGCTCCAGGGTGCAGGTACCTTCAGTTCTGGTGAGCTCAAAGTGGACCACGGCCGCCTGGCATGGTGGTAGCTGTCACATGCTGCCTGCTGTGGCCATTGCCCCTTGGCTGGCCCCAGGTTTGGCCTGGTGGACACTCTGGGGGACGGGCAGGCTGCTGATGGGCTCATGGCATCGCACGTTCGGTCACAAGGCTGGAAGGTGGGTGGGCTGCCACACAGAATCACGGGTCAAGGGATATAGTAACTTTCGAGCTTTCGAGCAAGAGCAACAGGCTGGAGCTTCTGGCAAATGTTGTCACTACTACTGCTACGATGGGCTTGGCACAGCTGTTGTCCAGTGCTCCAGCTGTCCCACGACTTGATTGTTGCTGACGGGCCGCTCAGGTGCAGCATGTGAGCGGGCGGTGCTTGGTCCACCACAGCCCAAACCCGCAACTGTGTGCGGCAATGAACGGCGCATGGGACGACACTGGAATGTGGAGCGCGGCAAGCTCGGGAGGCAAGTGCATTTCTAAGGACGCGACCCGCCGGCTAGCGGCGGAGAACCCGGAAATAGAGGCGGTTGAGGTCAGCATCACCTTTGATCACAACTCCTTTCAGTACGGCGATACGGAGTCGCTAAAGCTGATGTGCTTGCGGGTGGCAGACAGCAAGCAGTGGCAGCACGCGCTTACAATGTACGGCCGCGTCTGCGCGGCGAAGTTTGACAGAGGACGGATTGGCAGCCACGTGCCACCACACCCCTGGGATCACTTGTTGCATGATGAGTTGTAGCGGGCAAGGGTGTTGTGGTGTGCGGCTATTGTGGGGCAGCAAGTCATGAAGTAGCAGCGTGGACAGCGACTAACCCTCATTATGCTGATGAAACTTGATATAATTTTACAACGCTAAACACAGGCAAATCCTTAGACAGGGTGGGGGTCAGGCGCTCCCAACATTCAAAAAATGACAGTAAACCGACCCCTGGTAGTAGAACGGCTGTAACTCTGCACTCGCTGCGCCAAATTTAATGCTAGCTGGCTCAGTATGTAGCCAACCCAGCCAGCTACCTTTCACCCATCCAGAATAATTATCCAGTCAGTAGGCCGTGCACAGCAAAGCATCAAAGTTGGTGATTTAAATTTGAGCCGTTGCGGAGCATGCAGTCATCGCTGCGACCGCCGCGTCGCTTAGGCTGCTCTACACGAGCACGCGCATCAGCAGCAGCAGTCGAGTCGGAAAGCGGTTGCGGCAATGTGACAATGAGCCCACCTCCCCCCCATACCTTGAGGGCAATGCCACAGCTCGACCATATGGACTTACAACATGCTACTTACTAGGTTAAGCTCCTCTAAGACAGTGTTACAAACGCTCATACTCAGCTAAGCCAAGAGCTCACTTTGGTCGGTGACCCCCATCTCCCTAAGCCGATTGCAGGGCTAGGGCCATGCAGTCAGTCACACAACACCACACCATGACCGAATCTGGACTCGTCTCCTCTGAGAGTTATACTCCCCTACATGCCATCCACCTGCGTACAAAGTTTCATTGCTCAACAGCCACCCCACAGTGGTGTTCTGGGAGGGGTGGGTTGGGAGGGGTGGGCTAGCAGGGGGTGTGCTTGGGGAGGGGGCGAGGGGAAGGGCTGGGAGTGGGTGGGCAGGCTCAATGAGGTGGGCTCCTGCAATGATGGGTAAAGGGGGGGCGGGCATGGTGAGTCGTTGCATGCCGTGGCCTTGAACCTGCCTAGTGAACATGATGTAACTTCAAAGCTGTCAAACAGATAGAGGCCTAAGCTGTTTGTTGTGCGGTTTGTTTCAATAGATGCGCCAATGAGTCAAGGACAAACGTTTTATAGCCATTTTCTTGTGGGTGCAGCGGGTGCAACACAGTGGAGGACACAGTGGAGGAGGGGGGGTGTAAGCCGGTGATACCTTAGTGTGCGCCGACCCAAATGGTGTATTCGGCGGAAGCGAGTATAACTATATGTTCCAAACACCTCGTCAAGGTGCCCTGCACGCCCGGCAGACATCGCGTTGGGTGTTGGCCGGACATTCCATTTGTGCACAACCAGCTTACTACGCTAGGTAGATGGGGTCACAGCGATGTGGCTCACCGTGCCAAGGAGACCCGTCTCGCCGATGTGATTTGTTCGCGGGCACATGTGGCAGTACGCGAGCAAAGACTCCAATGGCTAGCGCTGATGGTCAGATAACGCGGGCTAAACCGCCAATGCCAATGTGATAAACGCTATTAAAAACGGTGCAGTGATGAGGGAGTAATCGCATGCATATTGCCAACCCCATGTTGGGAGGGCCTGAGTGGGGGTCAGCCCTCTGGTCCCTCACTAGGGCCTCCATTTGAGCCGGATCAGTAGTACCCACCAGCAGCCACTAGCGGGAATACTAGTGGGCAATAGTAGCCCGACTCAAATGGTGTTGATGGGCTGTGTGGAGTATACCCAATGCACATGGACATGGTGCATGAGTGCCTACCACCTACATTACTGCCTGACCACTAAGGGCTATTGTGTAGAGTTGGCATGAAAAACATGCGCTGATTGTAAGCTCATAACAGCTCAACAAAGGGGGGCACACACCAGTGTTTTTGTTTCATTTGGCCTCTTTCCAATTTCATAGCACAAAGTGACATGGCTCAGATTGGGACCGTCATGTTGGGGGTGGCTTTTCGACTCACTTGACGTCTACTCATGGCGGGGGTGGCTTTTCGACTCACTTGGCGGGGGTGGCTTCTCGACTCACATGGCGGGGGTGGCTTTTCGACTCACTTGACGTCTACTCGTGTTCCAGCCATCGCGGCGCTCCTGTCGTTGTTTCCCTTGAGGCGAGCAAGACGCTGCAATGGAACCAACAAGACCGACGGGTATTTACACATCGCGTAAGTCACGTAGCTCACAGTCGGCTAGGGACACGAACCTTTCCGTTTCTTTCCCGAGTCCTTTTTTCTGCTTCTCGCTGCCCTTCCGCTTCTTCTTAGCCATCACGCGATGCCCATTAAGACGGGCGGTGGCATTTTCAAGCAACTTGGGTTTCTCATGAGATCCATGGAGTGATGATCATCCCACCATGGTCCATGGCACAGGGCTACCTAAGGCTATTAGTCTGCAGTTCTGCAGAAAAGGCTATTAGTCTGCAGTCCTGCAGAAAATGCTAGTAGTCTGCAGTCCTGCTGTCATGCAAGAGGCCCTTGCACAGCCCAGTCGGATGCCACTTCCCGCATCAGTTGCAACCCTAGTTGGCTGGCGGTGTATGTCTTGAACCACTCGTTTGACGCCCGGGCGGGCTGTAAAATGTCGCCTGGCTGCACGACGCCACGTTCTGGCATGGCCGGCCGGCTCCCGTTCAAGTGTATCGAGCCCCGAGCCAGCATGCCTCGGATGGCAAGGATGTCGTGGCCAAAGCCCATGCGAAGCGTAGAGAGTGCGAGGGTGCTTTCCATCGCAGTCACCAGCTTCCAGACTCTGTCTGGACCCGGCTGCAAGAGTGACTGGTGGTACAGATACTGCACGTGGTGCCGCCTCGCGAAGCCCAACAGTACGCGCAACTTGCGCAGTGCTTGGAGCTTGGTACCGTAGTTGCCGCCGCGCAACCGCCGGATTTTCAGGTATCTGTATGGAAGAACATGGCGAGTGCAAGGTTACCAGTCGCAAATTGCATACCAAAGTCGCTATACCTGTTTTTTACACAGGCAAGGCAGTGTATGCGGCAGGCATGGTGGCTCAGGCAGACCCGCAGGCTGTACCAATGTTGAGGATGGAAGGCAAAGATGGCACAACAAGGCAGGTGACTCGACGTGAACTGCATGGTACAGGATAGTTGTGCATAGTTGCGCATAGCACCCAGCACAGGGCATCAGAGCCTGGCAGCTGCCACGTCACAGTGCTCATGCATGGGCTCCGCCCTCTTGCATGACAGCATCACATTCATCACCATATCTCCTCTAGAGCTGCATGTCAGGGATGGGTGAGTGTGTGTGCAGCCCAACAGAGTGGCCTGCTGACTATCACAAAGCCGCTGTACACGCCGACCCACCGCGGATGTTCGCCCACTGCGTCCAGATGCAGGTCTGACTCGTACAGCAGCTGCTTCACCTCCTGGTGTGGCACCTTCTCTGCACCTGCCTTGGCCAGCTGAAACTTAGCCTTCAGGGAGATGGAACGGCCCAGGTCGGTCACAAACACCCGGCTGTTGCGGCGAAATAGCTGCAGCTCCTCCTCTGACAGCTGCTGGGTGGGCCAAATCTGATCGAACATGGCTCTCACACGATCATTGCGGCATGAGAACAGACGCTTGTTGCTGCGCCGATCCTTTGATAGCTTGGCTGGAGCAGCAGTGGCTGCAGGCTTGGCAGCAGGTTTGGCAGCATAACTGCGCAGCTGCTGGCCAGCTGACAGACCATAGCACAGCGCAAGCTGTTGACTCAACACGCTGCAGGACATGCCCCCCCAACATCTGCCAGCATGGCTGTGTGCGGGCTGGGGCGACGCCGCTGCACGCGAACTAATGAATGCAGACGCGCTCGCAAATCCCTGCGCTGCCTGTGCCACCCTACTTCGTTGCGCTGCAATGTGAGGCAACAGCGATCGCATGAGCCCTCGGAAGACAATGTATGGCAGGCGGGGGCTGCACACAGACACAACCCGCTCAGGGGCTGCAACCCCGGCCATGTCGGTCTTCGTTTGCTTTACAAATCGCACATGCATGCAGTGAGGGAAATGCTTGATACGGTTATTCCGTGTTCCGCTACGGGATCTACTATTTAGCTCATGCGCAACCCAGCTGGCAGCTTGTATGGCCATCATCGTTGCTTTTTCGTTCGTTTACTCATCAAGATGGCTGCTTACCTGGTAGTGCCCATTCTGAGGGTGGTCTTATGAAGGGACGCGGCTATTGGGTCAAGCAGTACCGTCCTCTGCTTTCAACGCAGTCGCCTTGCAACGCAGTCGCTATTGGCGCATGCGGCCGGTCCAACGGGTAATGCAGGTGTGCACCATTTAACGGGTGATGTGGATGTTAACTAGCTAACGTGGGTGTTACGTCAATTCACCCCACCGCTTGCATTCCATGATGCACAAAGCTGTGCTGTAGGAGGCGCTGCGCGTTATGAGCGGCTGGTGGTGTGGCATGTGGTGCAGCTCTTAGACCACAGCAAGCCCACAATTCCTGCAGGTTGACTTCCCCACGCGAGTCACAACCATGAGCGCCTGACACGCTCAGCCTGGAGCCAGAAGGGAGGGTCCACAGCGAGGGACAACCACTCAGACCTCGACAGCCAGCAGGGCAATTCTTGACCATGGAGGTGTGTTTAGCTGCACAAGGCTAGGGGAAACACATTGCTGCTTGACGCCTGCAGGGAGTTCAAGTCACCAGTGAGGGTGGTGACCCACGTAAGGGGTGCCAGTCTCAGGCCATTAGCTGCCGT
Organism: Haematococcus lacustris; assembly: GCA_030144725.1. Classification (NCBI taxonomy): domain Eukaryota; kingdom Viridiplantae; phylum Chlorophyta; class Chlorophyceae; order Chlamydomonadales; family Haematococcaceae; genus Haematococcus; species Haematococcus lacustris. Next base: position 3,589,821 of record JASKMD010000017.1, read on the forward strand.
CGTGTGAACTTGACGCGGCATGGTAAGGGCCCAATGACCATCGAGTTGTAGTCAGGGGCCGGCAGGGGGTCCAGCAGCTCGATGTCAAAGTTGCGTAACAGCACAGACAAGATGGTCTTGATCTGCGACCGCAGCATGGACGGCACACCAGCAGCATGTCAGGCAGCTAGCATGGCTTGTGCACATAACGACATGCGACCCTGGCGCTGGCCCTCCTGACCCCTGGGTACTCGGCTCCTCATCTCCCAGCAATGGAGATGGATGCAGAGCAAGTAGGATGATGTGTGATGGTGCTGCCACGTATCACGGCTGCCAGGTGCTGCCTTGACAGCCCCCCCCAGCCCCCTCCCAGCTAGACAGCCATGCAGCCAGCAGCCTCAGAGCCTGGGCCCAGCCCTGCTCCATCAGCCACCAAGCGCACCAAGACCTATGTGTTGAGCAGGCTGCAGGCATGGCAGCGGTGTACAGTTCAGGCAACACACCTGCAAGTATGCAAAGTTGGAGCCGATGCAGCCGTGACGGCCACCTCCAAAGCCAATGAACGCGAACTGTCGCGCTTTGTCTTCCTCGCGGGGCTCCGCGAATCGGAGTGGGTCGTAATGCTCGGGTTCCTTGAACACATGCGGCAGCATGTGGCTGAAGTTGGGTGAGGCCGCCACCACATCGCCCTGCGGTCGTGTGCCAGGAAGAGGGGCAAAGGAGAAATTGGATTGAGCTACCTTTGGCCCTGTTGCCCTGATAGGAGGGTTGCGCACTGGCTACATTGTAGCCAGTGTATTGAGCCATCAATGTCAGGTGTTGAGCATGGATAGCTGTGAGCATGGATTGCCTGTGGAGGGCAATGCCAGGGCAGGCTATTAGACGCAACACAGTGATTCAGGCTGGTAGGGATGAAGCCAGGGATGCTGCCACCTGTGAACTGAGTAAGCAATCCCTGGCACCTCGTAATCCTGCACTGTGCATCAGACGTTGCCTGACCCCAGCCCCTCCCATGGCCCCACACTCGCCACTCCAGGACGACAACAAAGGCAGGCAATGCCAGGGCAGGCTAGTAGGCATAATACAATGGACAAGGCTGGTGAGGAGGAAGCAAGGGCGAAGGCGAGGGCAGGGGCAGGGTACGGCTGCAGGGGGTGCATGCAGGGAAACCGGCGTGCATCAAATAAGGAACCTCTGCCTTGGGAGGGGCCTGCTCCCACCACCTGCCTTATAGATTCCACTTCAAGAGCCACCTTTGTCTACCTCTCACCACGCCTGCACAACTCACTCTAACCCCGCACACCAGCCCCTCTCTAGCCTCCCTCCCAATGCAGCCTCCTGTGTCACTGCCATTCACCGCCCCTGTGCCTACCCCACCCCAGTTCCTCAATTTAGACCCTCTACCTGGCATCCACTGAGGGGCCCTCCAAGCCCCTTCTCACCTACTGCCCAGGGGTGCTCAGCAGCCTAACCAGGCTAGCGGTTTAGCAGGGTTAACCACCACAACCACCTACAACACTAACCATGACTACATCAGTATACATACTGCACTAGTGGCCTGCTTTCCCGGACCCTTTCCAAAACTAACGGCTAAAGGCTGAGCAGGTTTGTGACGCCTCCACCTCAGTGCCCTGTCATACTTCCGTGCTCCTTCAAGCCTGTCGCTCGCCTGGGTGGCAATGGAGGCCAGGGCCAGTAGGATGTGCGAGAGCTAGCCGAATCTGCACCTTCGGCACCTTGGGAATTTGCGGCCTATTGGTACTGCACTATTGGCTTGCTCTCCCGGACCCTTCCCACTACTAAAATGAACGCCCACCCCCTGCTGCCTGCACCTTTGGCACGGTGAACTTGCGGCCTGAGGAGGTGGTGATGGTGAAGGGCTGCTTGGCGTAGCGCATGAGCAGGATGAGGGGCGGGTGCATGCGCAGCGCTTCCGTGATGTTGCGATGCAGCACGTCCATGCCGCTGAGGATGTCAAAGTCCAGGGTGGAGCCATGCTGGCGCATGACTGCGCGCTGCTCCTCCAGGGCAGCAGCCAGGGACTTTCCCTTGTCGGCTGCCATGTGAAGGCCTGTCCACGCGGTGGTGATGGACGAGGTGTGCTGGCCGGCAAACAGCGTGGCGATAAGCAGCCCAGTGATCTCGTCCTCGTTGGAGGCGCGGCCGTTGTTGACGTTCTGGTACCTGAGGGTCCATTGGGGCATTGGGGCCGGCAGAGCAGGGTGAGGTGTAAGCTCATGAGGCTGCTGAGAGTCTACCACCCCAGGTGTGATACAGGTGATGCCCTTGACACATGTCAGACTGCAGACCTAAGCGCACTGTTAGATGAACGCTGTGGTTGCAGGGGACCTATGTGGGGTAACAACCCTGCTGGGCCCTGTGGGAGGTTGTCCGGTGCCTGTAGTCCATACGGGTGGCTGGCATGGTTGAGGAAAAGCTCAAGCAGTGGGGGCTCCAAAACCAGTCTCTAGGCAGCACCGTTGATATTGTTGGCGCCATCGGACCCAGGTGAAGGTAGTGGTCATGGTTATGGTCATGGCGACAGAGAGAATAGAGAGGGGGATGGCGGGGTGTTGGTGGGGAGGTAGGGATGGACCCATGGCATGCCTGGACCCCAGGTGTGGGGGTGCGTGACAGCAGCAAGGGAGAAACAGCTGCCTGCACTCAGTGGTGCCATTTCACAGCTGACAATGAGCCCCAGGCACAGAGCTGGAGACAGAAACCAAGCTGGAGATGGAAGGCCACGCTATTGTGGGATAGTGCAAACAAGGACCACTGCCCTGCTGAGCTCCTGCCTGGAGAGCATCAGAGTCACGATGAGCCGCTGAGGAGAGAGGACGGAAGCAGCTCAACGCAACCAATCAGCCTACCATATCCACCTGCTGAGCGAAACCTAGGCAGGTGGATATGGTAGGTGGCTGCTGCTGGCTGCTGCTGGCTGCTGCACGGCTGCGCTAAATCAAGAGGAAGAAAGACACCGCTCTCGCCGTCAGGCGTGCATTGAGGAAGGAGAGGAGCCTCCCACCAGAGGAGAGGGGCATGCCCTTGCTACCCTCCCATCATGGATGGGTAAATGGGTGGAAGTGTGGTGCTGGCTGCTGCCCTGCAGGGCTGCTGCAGGTGCCCCACCTGGCGTCGATGAACTGCTGCAGCACGTCCTCCTCACGCCTGCCTGATGCGCGGCGAGCCTGGATGACTTTCCCAAAGATGTCACGCAGCTGCTTACGAGCTCTGCAGCAACAGCACCTAGCAGCGGTTGCTACCAAGGAAGGTGTAGTGAAGCTGGACCATGGCCCTGGGAGCTTGTTTGGGTCAGGGTCAGGGAGGAGGGCCAGCTAGTGGCTGTAGTCCAGTAGGGAAGAGCGTTGGGCAGGGGCAGGGGCCTAGGGCTAGGGTTGGCACTGCCTGGCAGGGGGCCTGTTGGGAGGAGGTCTGGCATCAGGACCCACTTGTCACGCGCAAAGTGGGCGGGGATGGGCAGGTAGGGGAACATGACAGACACTGGCAACATGCCCGCGTCCAGGTCGTGCATCAGGTCAGTCACCTGCTCGAACAGCTGCTCGCGCACCTCACGGCCTGTGCAGCATACCAGCAGGCATCACAGCGGATATGTACCCTGACCCATACACAGCCTCAGCCCCAGCCCAGATGCTGATAAGGTCCTCCCACCTGTTGCTGCTCTGGCCCTTGCAACTGCTGCTCCAGCCCTTGCAACTGCTGCTCTGGCCCTAGCCGCGGTCTGAGGACATTGCAGAGGGCCTCAAGGCGACTTAGCGCCTTGAATCCCGTGCCACACCCAGCCTGGCGGCCTGTGCTGACCAACTGAGCTGAAATGCTGTGTGTAGCTCCCGCCTTTGACAAGGGTATGTGGCTGATCAGCCGGCTGTGTGCTCACCTAGCAGGGTGCGGGCTGCTGTCAGGGTCACCAGCTTGGCAAAGTCCTGGGCAAAGTCCACCACCCCTTCGTTGCCCCATTGTGCAAAGTATTGCTGCACAGCACGGAGCAAGGCGACGGGAGCTGAGGCACGGCCAAGGCATGACTAAGGCAACAGGAGGAGCGACACACCCTGCCCTGGGAGGATTACCTCAGCCTCCGCCACAAACTGCGGCACGTAAGCCCTCAGCCGGTCCTTCTTAAGTGCCTCGGTGAACCACCGGAACTGCTCCGTGCGGGTCTTTTGGTCAACGTCGTAGACCACGCCGGGACCAAAGGTGGGCACATTGAATGAATAGACCTGCGCCAGGGACAACACCCCGCAGTTTCGCTGTGTGTTGCGGCCCGTACCGGGCAGCGTTATGCCGCACCTCAGACTGGCTCATCTCATCGTCGGTAGCCTTGAAGAAGTGGGGCGCAACATCGGGGCCGATGAGGAAGGTGATACGCTTGTGGGCTACGGGCACTGTAAAAGCTTCGCCATGCTTTGCATAGCCATCCGACATTAGCTTCATTGGCTTATCCACGGCGAACTTCAGCAGACCGCCGACGAATGGAACGCCCTCAAACACTGGTGGCCGGCTGCCATTCAGTAAGTAGTTCGCTAAGATGCGGGTCAGTACTGCCGTTAGGAGAACCGCGAGCAAGGACAATGGGACTGTGATGTACAGGGGCAGCTGGTTGGGGCCAGGCAAGAGATCGACAGCCATGCTGCCAAGCTCCACCCTGCGGTGATCGATGCTCCCTGTGTCCAAAATGTGTTGATGGCCGATGGCGTCGAAAGTCAAATCCGCATTAAATCGGTAAAAGATAGTTGATATCATCGCATGCGTGTTGGGAGACCGCTGCGGCCACCCACCGCGTTTGCTGACAGTTTCTTAACCCCTCACCCCAGACTCTGCTCCAGTCTCGAGTTGCACCGCCTGTAGCCGAAGGCATCCCCTAACGCCCCGAGCTAGGCTATAGCCAGCAGAACAAGTACATGGGCTGTGGTCCACCAGGATCACATCGCGCCTAGTGCCAATGCCTGCAGCTGGCGCTACTGCTCCCCTGCGGGTCTAGCCCTGGGTAGGTGCAAAAGTCCAGGGTGGGTGCAATGACATTGGCTTGGCAGCTGTGCCCTTGCCCCTGATCAACATGGCATGGCCAACTAGCTATCTGGAAAGGGGTTGAATAGAAGGTGCATTTGACTTGCATTGCAAGTTGCAACCTCGAACCGGCCGCCCATTCACACCCGGACAGCCTCGAACGCGCTTCAATTCAAATCCGCCCTAGCCCACTTAGTGCAGCAACTCCTGCGCGCGTGGACCAGCTGCAATGGCCGCGCACAACAAGCGGAAGCGGTCAGCAGCGGTCAACCCACCTGAGGCCAGGGCCGGTGAGGGTAGCGAGGACGACGATGCATTCTGCGATGAGGACGAGAGCAAGGACCTCCGTGCATGCTCCAAGGAGCTGCTGGAAGTCGTCCTCGACCTACTGCCGCTGCTTGTGCAAGACAACATCTGGCATGATCCTGACCAGCACTTGGTCACCTGCCGCGGCATCCAGCAACAGTTTGTACGAGCGCGCAAGCTGTTAATTGAGCTTTGCAGCATGATGGAAGCCCTACACAACCGTGCCCTTGCCTGGCCAGGGAGCAGCAGCCAGGGTGCAGCTGCAGAAGCAAGGCTGGCCGCCCCTGCCTGGCCAAGGAACAGCGGCCAGGGTGCAGCTGCAGCAGCAGATATGGCCGCCCCTGCCTGGGCAGGAAGCAGCAGCCAGGGTGCAGCTGCAGAAGCAAGGCTAGCCGCCCCTACCTTGCCAAGGAACAGCAGCCAGGGTGCAGCTGCAGCAGCAGGGATGGCCGCCCCTGCCTGGGCAGGAAGCAGCAGCCAGGGTGCAGCTGCAGAAGCAAGGCTAGCCGCCCCTGCCAGGCCAAGGAACAGCAGCCAGGGTGCAGCTGCAGCAGCAGGGATGGCCGCCCCTGCCTGGGCAGGAAGCAGCAGCCAGGATGCAGTTGCAGCAGCAGGGCTGGCCACCCCTGCCTGGCCAAGGAACAGCGGCCAGGGTGCAGCTGCAGCAGCAGGGCTGGCCTGCCCTGCCCCTTCAACCCTCTGCCTTCAATTCACACCAGGTAGAGGCCCTCCCCCCTACACTAGTGAGTCGCTGTCAAAGATAGCCACACTAAGTGAGGTCTTGCATGTGTATGAGCATGGGAGGCATGCGCCACCAATGCAGTTCTTAGAGAAGGACGCGGACAGCAGGAAGTGGAGAGGTAGACATCATCCAGACAAGGACATCAAATGCAGGGTGTGTGAGCACAAGCAGCTTGTGAACCTCATCAAATGGTATGTAGCAACGCAGTGCCCCCACGTCGATGACAAGCAAGAAAAACTGCAGCATCTTGACAAGCTTGCAGCTAAGGAATCAGGCAGTACTGTAGCCAGTGGTTATTTAAAGTGGATGAGGAAGCTCAAGGCCCAGCAGCAGCCCCAGCAGCCCCTGCTGGCCAAGCAGCAGCCCCTGCTGGCCAAGCAGCAGCCCCTGCTGGCCAAGCAGCAGCCCCTCCCTACTACAGCTGCAGCCCCTCCAAGTGAGATTCTGGAGCGCGGGTGAGGTCACATCGCACATGCAGCCTCACTTGAAAATTTGTGACACTGCTTCTACAATCTCATGTTGTATCCACATGGTCATCCACATGGTGCCTTGCATTGTGATCCTTGCATCCACATGGCCATCCGCATTGCCATGGTTGCCACTTGCATGGTCGCCCCTTGCTTTGTTGCCCTACAGGGTTGGATCAAAGCTTAACAGCCCCACCTCCCCGTTGCCTGCACCTGCAGCCCCTCCTTTGCTTGCTCCCAGCAGCTTGACCCAGCAGCAGCAGCACCTGTTGCTGCCCAGGAGCCCCACCTCCCAGCTGCCTGCACCCGCAGCCCCAACTCTGCCGCCTCCCAGCAGATTGACCCAGCAGCAATACCAGCCCCCTCCTAGCAGCCCCACCCCTGCAGCCCAGCCTTCATCACCATGCAGGCTGCCTGGCAACTCTTCCACCATCCTGACAGCTGCAGCTGCAGCATTGGCAGTAGCAAGAGCCAAGGGCCTGCAAGTGCCCAGCCACCTTGCCCCTCTTGCCACGTCGCTGCTCGCAGCAGCAGGAAGGCAGGTCCAGCCCATGCGCAGCATTGGCGGCGTTTCCTCTGCAGCAGGCACAGAAGACGGGGCAGGCCAGGCAATGCAGGCTGGGAACCTAAGGGGCCAGCCTCTCCCCACCACCGTGGACGACGTGGTCTCGGCGTTCCTGGGCCAGCAGGCGCGGAGGGCCCAGCAGTCCACAGGCTTGCTGTCAGGCTGCAGCATATTCGCAGCCTGGCGTGGGACGGGCTCAGCGTGGTCCGCTCATCCCCAGTGCCACGCGATGTTTCAGGAGGCCGCAAAACGGATCAATGAGGAGCAGGGCAGGGTGCGGTTGGCCACCCGCAAGAAGAAGGGTCAGGCCCACACTGCTTAGTTACTCAGCTGCTAAGGATGTGGAGCGCTTCTCCATAACGGTGGGTGTGGCAATGGCAGAAGATCATGGGCAGGCTATGTGGTGCGTTGGTCAGCTCCCCATGCCCCCATGCCAGAATCTGTTGAGTGCCCTAACCTAACCCTGACTTCAGCTCCCATGTGACCAGGTGCCATGTCCCAGTCATTCACAAGATGTCATGTGCATTGGGTGTCTTATGTGCCATGCAGCTGGAGAAGGAGGCAGCCATGGCGTCTCAGCAGCAGGGCGGGGGACAGGCAAGCAGCTAGTAGTGCTTCTAATGCACTTGTCACATGGGGTGCGTGGCGCTGCAATGGTGAAGCGGCCCAAGAGCGGCAAGCCAACAGCTAAGCATTAAGGCAAGGTGGTGAATGACACTCAGGCAGACCCTCTCTTCAGGACCCAGTATGCATGCCCTTATGACCCAGTATGCATGCCCTTATGACCCAGTATGCATGCCCGCAGCAGCTTGGGTACGGCTTGCAGTGCATTGATGGCATGGATGTGGTACAGGTGCAGATGTGGTACAGGTACAGGTACAGAAGGACACTTCCAGCTCATGCGGTGGAGACTGCTGCTAGGGAGGGGGCTGTCCGCACCAGCTGGGTCAGCTCAGCTTTGAACAGACCCCGAGCCTGTGGGAGGCATCTGAACTGCAATAAGTCCATCATGCTAGAAGCCATGAGCAGATCAGGTAGAGGTCCGCTTGCTGCAGTCAGGCTGGAGCCAGCGCTTTTAAGCGCCAGCGCAGGGCCTCATGGGCTGCCCTTGGGTGAACTAAGACACCCCTGGGGACTTGGCAAAAGGGTGGACATGGACTGCAACTCAGCCCCAACCTTAAGCAGGCAGGCGAAGACCCGTGGCACTTAGTGGAGTTGAGGTGGTGGCCAGGCCAACTAGGCTGCCTTGCTAGGGAAAGGAGTATCCGGCAGTAGGCTACAAGCGGTTACTTGACTGAGCACCCAGGACCCAGGCCCAAAAGTCTGTTGTGACACAGTCGAGTGTGCCGTGTTCAGGCTGTGTCATGATGAGGCTTCAATTGTCATTAATTATTGGCATGTGGGCTGTGAAAAATGCCCGCATTTCTAATGGGGCTCCTGTTGGGCTGCGACTGTGTTTAATGCGCATCGCGTCATAAGTAAGCAGAAGCGGAAGGGCAACGACAAGCAAGAGAAGGACCCGGGAAAGAAACTGTAACGGGAAAGTAACTGTGAGCTACGTGAGTTATGTTTCTGACATGCCTGGTGAGCTACCCCTCCCCGGGGTACCGCAGCGCCCCTATTCCTCCAGCCGTGCAGCCCCCCCAAGCCCCTGATGTTTCCCCCCTACCTCCACTCCCCCCACGTGCCCTGCCCAGCCTGCCCCTGCCCGGCCTGCCAGCATGGAGTGGGACTGTGAATTCGACTTCGATTCAAACTGTGACCTCCGCCTGCTGCGCCCAGCCTGGAGCCAGCAGCGTGACCAGCCAGTGCGCGGCCTGATGTGGTGCCCGGTAGTGGCCCCCCAGAAGCCCCCACAGCCCCCACGCAGCAGCCAGCAGCCTCAGAGCCAGGGCCAAGCACTCCCCCGCCAGCCAAGCGCAGCAAGCGCACCAAGGCTGAGCAGGCAGCTGAGCCCACCAAGGGCAAAGGCAAAGGCAAGGGCAAGGCTGCTAAAGCCAAGCTAGCACCACAGCCAGACAGGTGGCTGGACAGGGACTGCAATGCAACACTGAACATGCAGCACATTAGGGAGAGCAGGTGGCGGCCACTGGAGCTGTGCTGCTGGCCAGACCAGGGAGCGCTGCCATCCAAGGGCATTGAGTACCCTAGCCTAGGCTACAAGCGGCTGCGAGACAAGCCACCCCAGGCCCAGCAGCAGCAGCAGGCAGTTGAGGCACAGTAGTGTGTGTCCCCCTTTGTTGAGTTATTATCAGCTTACATTAGTGCATGCAGGTCATGCCAACTCTACACAATAGCCCTCGCGGTCAGGCAATGGTGTAGGGGGTAGGCACTCATGCACCATGTCCATGTGCATTGGGTATACTCCACACAGCCCATTAACACCATTTGAGTCGGGCTACTATTGCCCACTAGTATTCCCGCTAGTGGCTGCTGGTGGCCACTACTGGTCCAACTCAAATAGAGGCCCTAGTGAGGGACAAGGGGGTTGTGCCACCTTTATTATGTCTATGTGCATTTGTATCATGTCTATTTGCCTAGTCGCCCAACTGCAGCAGCCAGGGTGCAGTTACAGCAGCAGGGTTGGCCAGCCATGGCCCTTCAGTTTCCGGCCTTCCATTCACACCAGGTAGGGGCCCTCCCCTATACACTAGTGAGTCGTTGTCCAAGATAGCCACACTTAAAAGAGGTCCTGCAGGTGTATGAGCATGGGAGGCATGTGTACGCCCTTAGGCAACAATGCAGGGCCAAGGCATTCGCAACCTCGGAGACATTGAACACATGAACACAGTGCTTCCTGGGGCTGACATTCAAACCTACAGGGCAGATGAATGTAATAATTAATAGTTCGGAGTCATGCGAAGAATAAAGTTAAGAAAAAATAGTCACAAGCTGGTGTGTCCAAAACAGCTGGAACTGCCCCACAGCCTGAGCTTAGTTGCAACTCTTGCGTTGTTATGGAGTAGCAAGATGGTTGTAGGGTGTAGGAGCTGGGTTGCAAGGCCTGACTGAGCCTGGCCCGAACTGTAAGAACGAATGGTTTTTGTTCAGTACGTGTCACAGCTGACTGCAAGTCTGTCAGCTATGATCAAAAATATGTTATATATGTAATAGCCCTTACGCCTCTCTGCCTCACTTCCGCCTCACTTCCGCCTCACTGCAGTAGCCGGCACTCCGGTTGGAAGGTGACCCGATGCACCCCACGCACGGCCACTCCGCTTCGATATCGTTGTTAAGCCCTAATGTGTTGCCGAAAAAGAAACGCAAGCGCCCCGCTTCCCCTGCACCGGGTGCAGCCAGGCTTGACGAAAGGCTAGGACCCCCGCCTACGTACGTCAACTCCTGCCGTGCGTGTTGTGCTTTCCTGTGTCGGCAGGTGCCAGTGGCAGGAGGCAGCATTCCTCGGTCATCCAGCGGCTGGTGCGCTCAGCCAGCGGCATGGGAAGTATGTGCGGGGCCTGGTGTGGTGCCATGAGGTGACGCCCAACCCCACTCCCCCAGCCCAGGATCCACCTGCCCAGGCCCCATCTCCCCCTGCCCAGGAGCCCCCACCTCCCCCTTCCCTGGACCAGCCCCCTGCCCAGCCCCCACCTGGTCCAGTCCCACCCCCCAAGGGCCCCCCATGGGGCAGGTGGCTGGACCTGGACACCAACGGATGCCTGAGCTTCCAGCGCATCGGGGAGAGTATGCACCGCCCCCTGAAGCTGTGCAGCTGGGATGACCGGGAGGCTCTGCCCCCCATTGGCGAGGGGTACCAGCAGGGCTACAAGCTGGTCAATGACCGGCTGCCCGAGGGCAGGAAGCGGCTGAGTACCGGCGGAGCATTGATGGCCGGGCCCACAACAATGCATAGGCCCTAGTAGTTTGCACAGGCTAGTAGCTATACAAGCATCAAGCTGTCAGTTTTAATGGGGTGCCCAGTGGTTTAGGGGGAATCTCCCCGGGAAAGTGCCACCGGACTGGGGTTTGAAGTCATCAAGGGTGCGACCGAGGATGTTTCAACTTGATTAGAGTAGCTGAGTGAGATTATCCACAGTCAAACAAGTTGTTCCATGTTGAACGAGTTTAGTTTTTCTGCAAGGATTGAGGTATTGGGATCGAGGAATTGAGGTCTAATGCTTCTCCTGCTCTAGTAACATCGAGGTGCCATCTGGGGAGTGGTTAGCACCTTTCATCACGTTCACATTGATTATGATGTCAGCTTGAAGTCGGTCATCAGAACATGCTGTCAGGCGCCCCCAACATTCAAAAAATGGCAGTAAACCGACCCCTGGTAGTAGGACGGCTGTAACTCCGCACTCGCTGCGCCAAATTTAATGCTAGCTGGCTCAGTATGTAGCCAACCCAGCCAGCTACCTTTCACCCATCCAGAATAAACATACACCGAGTAGGCCGTGCACAACAAAGCGTCAAAGTTAGTGATTCAAATTTGAGCCGTAGCGGAGCATGCAGTCATCGCTGCGACCGCCCGCGTCGCTCAGGCTGCTCTACATGGGCATGCGCGTCGGTATCAGCAGTCGGATCGGAAAGCGGTTGCGGCAATGTGGCAATGAGCCCACCTCCCCCCCATACCTAGAGGGCAATGCCACAGCTCGACCATTTGGACTTACAACATGCTACTTACTAGGTTAAGCTCCTCTCAGACATTGGTGCAAGCACTCATACTCAGATAAGGCAAGAGCTAAACTCACTTTGGTCGGTGACCCCCAACTCCCTTAGCCGATCTCAGGGCCAGAGCCATGCAGTCAGTAGCACAACTCCACACCATGACCGAGTTTGGACTCGGCTCCTCTGAGAGTTACACTCCCCTACATGCCATCCACCTGCGTGCAAAGTTTCATAGCTCAACTGCCACCCCACAGCCCCGTGGCCTTATTTCTGCCTGGTGACCATGATGTAACTTTGAAGATGTCAAACTGACAGAGGCCTGGGCTGTCTAATGTGCTATTTGTTTCAAGAAACTCGCCAACGGGTCTAGAACAAATAAAATATAGCCATTTCCTTGTGGGTGCAGCGGGTGCAACACAGTGGAGGACACAGTGGAGGAGGGTGTGTGTAAGCCGGTGATACCTTAGTGTGCACCGACCCAAACGGTGTATTTGGCGGAAGCGAGTATATTTATATGTTCCTAATACCCCGTCAAGGCGCCCTGCACGCCCGGCAGGCATCGCGTTGGGTGTCAGCCGGACATTCCATTTGTGCACAACCCGCTCATTGCGCCAGGTGGATGGTGCCACAGGGATGTGGCTCACCGTCCCAAGGATACCCGTCTCGCCGCTGTTATTTGTTCGCGGGCACATGTGGCAGTACGCGAGCAAAGACTCCAATGGCTTGCGCTGATGGTCAAATGACGCGCATTGCTTTGCAATTACCAATGTGATAAACGGTATCGAAAACGGTGCAGAATTGAGAGAGTATTTGCATGCATATTACCAACCCCATGTTGGGGGCGCCCGACATGCTGGGTTGTATGATATCCCCATGGTGTCAACATTCGCATCACTTGTGAGTCCCGTTCTTGAGCTAGGCTAGCATCGCGTCAAACGAACGTAGCTATCTGCAAGCGGCGAACAGGGTTAATAAGTAGATTTGTGCCGTGTGTGCATCCTTGGCGTCAACATACGCTCCCGTCAAACAGTTGTCATCTGACCGGTCGACAAGCGAAGCTGTGGAATGGGTTGCTGTCTGGGTAAGGAGGACAACGGCCAGTCCAGGCAGGGCCTGGTCGCAAACTACGGGTGCGCCTGCCAGCCTTTTGATCGCCTCAGCGAAGAGTGCCCAACGAGTTGCCCTCGCTTCCCTGCAGAGGACCAACCAGCCCTCCTAGGCAACAGCCCACAGTCAGCAGAGCAGAGACAGCACAAGACCGCGAGGCTCGGTTGCTTGCGGCAGAAAAGGCAAGCGCAAAAGCTACAGACCTGTCTTGGACCGAATGATGATGTGACATGTGGCTTGTTTCACAGGCTGCACAACGCCAGACCCAGTTTGAGTCAAGCGCTGTTGGCAGAGCAGCCTACACAGCTGTAAAGGAGGCAAAGAAGCCAGTAAACTCACCGGGCCACAATGTTGGCATCGATGCCAGGGATTGGAACTGACCAGTGACTCCTGGTTGTGCTTGTTGTATCATACTGTGTCTCTTCCTTCTTGCTGTGGTGTCCTGGCTGGTGCGAAAAAAACTCTTGACTGCACAGGCCAGCGTAGGTCTGGCTTGAATATGTTTTGCATGTGTTTAGGCTGCACAGGTTTTTCCTGCATGAGTGTTTGGTATGGGCTGCATGGCATCAGTAAAGGCATTATGCTCATGCCCTGGTTGCATAGCAACATCAGTAGGGGGAGCGTGACATTGCCATGGACTAGGATGATTGACACGTGTGGTGTGTAACGCCCTTGCCCACCCCATTACTGCACTGTCTGCAGGCTGACAAAGACAAGCATGACAAAGGCATAGATGCACGAGTGCTGAGTGCTGCAGGATCAGCTGCACACAGGCTTAGTAGCTCCATACGCAGCTTAAGAGGATGCCAGATCGCCCAAGTCAGTGCAGCCCTCTGGTCCCTCACTAGGGCCATGGCACAGGGCGACCTAAGGCTATTAGTCAATACTCAGTGATACTTAATGATGCCCAGACCCAGTCCTCCCCAGCCCCAGCCGTTTACCATGACTTTGTATTAGGCTGTTAAAACTCCAGCACAGACGCTGCTTGCCCTGACCCAGGTCCCGAGCCATGTCATGTCATAGCCCTAGCCCTGCCACCCCACCCTCCCCGGACACTGCAACCTTCCCTACCCCCCTGCCCTCACCCTGTAGCCAGTGGTGTAACCTACAAAACCAGTGGGCTGCCCTGCCACCTGTGCCCCAGCACCCACCCCTGACCCCTCCCCTGACCCTCAACCCTTGCCTCCCAAGTCAGTGCAGTCCAAGTGTGCGCGCTTTCTTGGCTGCCAAGGCTGCTTGCCTGGCAATGTTGGGTTCAAGGGGCTGGACAGGCAGGTGTGGATAAGCCAATGAAGCCAATGTCGGAAGGTTGTGCAACAAACGCATCAATATGAAGAAATGAAAAAAGTGACTCACTTCCGCCTCACTGCAGTTGCGGTTGGATGGTGACCTGATGCACCCCGCAGGACGGCCACTCCGCTGAGTCCATGAGATGTATGCGGCTCCGTACGTCAACTCCTGCCGTGCGTGTTGTGCTTTCCTGTGTCGGCAGGTGCCAGTGGCAGTAGGCGGCATTCCTCGGTCATCCAGCGGCTGGTGCGCTAAGCCCAAAGCCAGCGGCATGGGAAGTATGTGCGGGGCCCGGTGTGGTGCCATGAGGTGACGCCCAACCCCACTCCCCCAGCCCAGGACCCACCTGCCCAGGCCCCATCTCCCACTGCCCAGGACCCACCTCCTCCTGCCCTGGCTCCCCTACCTGCCCAGGAGCCCCCACCTCCCCCTTCCCAGGACCAGCCCCCTGCCCAGCCCCCACCTGGTCCAGTCCCACCCCTTAAGGGCCCCCCATGGGGCAGGTGGCTGGACCGGGACACCAACGGCTGCCTTAATTCCAGCGCATTGGTGAGAGTATGCAGCGCCCCTCAGAGCTGTGCAGCTGGTAGGACAGGGAGGCTCTGCCCCCCATTGACAAGGAGTAGCAGCAGGTCTACAAGCTGGTCAATGACCGGCTGCCCGAGCGCAGGCAGCGGCTCCACCGAGCTGCAGAATACCGGCGGGGCATTGATGGCCGGGCCCGCAACAATGCATAAGCCCTAGTAGTTTGCACAGGCTGTTAGTCTGACAAAGCATCAAGCTGTTAGTTTTGATGGGGTGTCCAGTGGGTTAGGGGGAAATGCCACCGGAGTGGGGGTTGTAGTCATCTAGGGTGCGACCGAGGATGCTTCAACTTGATTAGAGTAGCTGAGTGAGCTTATCCACAGTCAAACAGGTTGTTCCATGTTGAACAGTTTTGTTTGGCTGGACAGGCAGGCTGGACAGGCAGGCAGCTGCAGCCGCCTGTTGCGTAGTAGTAGTGTGTAGTAGTAGTGTGTGCCCCCTCTCTTGAGCTGTCATCAGCTTACATTAGTATATGCAGGTCATGCCCCGCATGCATGACCCAGTATGCATGCCCGCAGCAGCTGGGGTACGGCTTGCAGTGCATTGATGGCATGGATGTGGTACAGGTGCAGATGTGGTAAGTAGATGTGGCTGCTGATCAACTTCAGCTGAACACTGGCACGGCACATATTGGGAGGGCAGGTGGGGCACCTAGCCCCCTGCCCCTTGTTCTTGCTACTGAGCCCTTGTGCCACGTCAGAGCGTGTGGTGGTAGGCGGCTTGCTCGCCTCCAGCCGCAGCCCAGGCAACGCGTTCCAGCTGGCGTTTGTCCTTGATCACGCAACTGTGAGGGGACGAGAAGGTGAAGGCGGCGATGCAAGCAGATGAGCCCTCAAGAGCAAGGCAGCCACTGCCTGCACCCCACCGCACTGAGCCCGCAAAGGCTACCCAGCCAGCCAAGGCTGACAAGGGTGACCCCTCAACGGCAACCTTTGGGACACCAATGCTCGACCTGCAGCGCTCTGGGGAGATCAGGCGGCGTCCCCTGGGGCTGTGCTGGTGGCTGGTCTGGCCGCGTTGGCTGGTAGGCAGCTGGCAGCACCTCCTCACCAGCCCTGCGGGCAGCCAGTACCAATGCAGAAGCATAATCAGCTCTCCTCACTAGGGGCGGTGTTTTGTCTGTATGCAGTCATGTTTCCGCACACATGGCATGGGCCCCTTCCACCTATGCTATTGCCTGACCTCTGTGACAGAGCTATAGCCTGAGGTTGGCATGGCAAACCTGCACTGATGTAAGCTGCTGACACTTCAAGAGGGGAGGAGCATTACTGTGTCGCAGCAGGCTGCTGCTGCTGGGCCTTGGGTGGCTTTTCTTGCAGCTGCTGGTACCCCAAGGGAGGCCCGCAGATTTGCAGCATCTCAATACAACGGACTTGACTTTGACGATCTGTCCTGCAGAGATGTAGGACCCTCCCTTTTAGTGCCACCCAGGCCTGATGGCATACAATGGACCTTCAACCATAATAAGATGCACTGATCCCAGATGCTACGCGTGTAACCAAGCTCCAGTGCAGGAGAAACATGACTGACCGAACCCGCTTCTTGAGCAGGCTTTAAGAGCAACATCCGAATAGGCTATGTTCTTGCATGGCCGTTGTCCAATGACAACCGCAGCTAAACAATCGTCTCGCTGCTGACCTGCTGCGACAGTATGATGACGCCAGAGAACATGAAAGCGGCGATGGAAGCTCTAAAGCACATCCCGCCCGACCAGGCAAGTTCCCGGCCACGTCCCCTGCTACGCGTCTGGCAGCCCTGACACTGGTTCCATGGCCATGCTCATGCCTTAGCGCTTCTGCCACTGCCACTTCTCCTGGTGCAGCTGTCGAAAATGATGGGCAGCATGACGCCCGAGATGATGGCCCAGGCTCAGTCCATGGCAGCAGGCATGTCCGCAGCAGACATGCAGAGGGCACAGGAGCAGATGAAGAACATGTCAGCTGACGACCTGCAGCGAGCCACCACCCAGGCCACTGCCCAGCTATCAGCACAGCAGCAATATGTGCTCACGGTATGGAGGGGCTGCAGCAAATAGCCCGCATGCTTCAGGACCATGACGCCAAAACAGGGTCTGCACAACTACACACACCCCATGCACGGCTGTCCTCCATCATCCCACCTGCCAACATCCCTTTTCTTGCTCTGCAAAGAGGGCAGCATAGAGATGGCACACCCACGCAGTGCAGACCATCTGCAACTCTTGCCTGACTCCTCTGGCACTGTGTCTCTGGCCTGAGATAGGGTGGGCTGACATGCCTCAGGGGAGTTTAATAGCCACACACTGCTGTGCCACGTGCTGGGCCTGGCATCGTGCGTTATGTAGCCCAGACCCACATACTCACTGCCATCCACAGCAGGCAATGCAGGCATACCTTGTCACCTGCACACCTTCAGCAACCGCCATGGGCTCTTGCAGGGCAATGCTTACCTGACTGTTGTGTTGCAGTCCTGGCTATGCCCAGTACCCTAACCCCAACCTCAGCTCCCACAGACCTGCGTGCTGCCTATGCACAGTGCTGCTGCGCATATGCCCACTGCATGCTGCTGCAGGTGCTGGTGGCCATGCTAGTGGTGCTGCTGCTGTTGGTAGTTGCAGTGGTGCTGCTGTTGCTTGTATAGGCTCTGGTGCTGCTGCTCGTGGCTGTGGTTATGGCGGTTGTGGCGGTTGTGATGCTGCTAGTGGTGGCGGTTATTGTTACCACAGTGATGACAGTGTGGCTGCTCATGGGGCCTGCCTGCCAGCAGGCCAGTCAGCAGCTGAAGGCCGAGGGCAACGCATTGCACAGTGCCGGCAAGTTCAAGGAAGCTGTGGAGAAGTACGAGCGTGCCAAAAGCAACGTGGCCGGCCACAGCAACACCACGTCACAGGAGCTGCGCACTGCCTGCACCCTGAACCTGAGCAGCTGCTACCTCAACCTCAAGGACTGGGCAAAATGCATTGCTCAGTGCAATGAGGTGCTGCAGGGTGCGTCTGGCTGGAGCAGCAGGGCAGAGCGGCTGAGGGGCAGAGGGGTAGAAGGTCAGAGGGGCAGAAGGTCAGAGGTGCAGCAGGGCAAAGGTGCAGTAGGGCAGCAGGGCAGCAGGGCAGAGGGGCAGAGTGCTTTTGCATAATCGGCCGCGCGTCACAAGCCTGGCACCTCACTGGCCCTTGTCGGCCTATCCAGGTGACCTTGACATATTTCCACCACCACCCACCCACCCTATCTCTCATACTCTCACTACCTACCCACCCATCCACCACCCCACCTCCCTGCTTCACCCACCCACCCACCTGCCCCCAGGTGACCCATCAAGCTTGAAGGCGTTGTACCGGCGAGGTCAGGCCCTGCTGGGCAGCGGGCAGTGGGCCCAGGCGACAGAGGATCTGGCCCAGGCAGTGCGGCTGAGCAGCCATGACCCCACCCAGCAGGCGCTCATTCGCGACAAGCTGCAGGTCAGCAGGCCAGAGGGAGCTGCCATGGGTCAAGTGGCGCATCAGATTTGCAAGGGGAGGGGTGGCTGGTCAAAGCAAGGGAGGGGCAAAAGGCGTGTACGGAATGAGTGAAGGAAGTGAGCCTGAACCTGAGTTGCTGTGGACACTTGCATGTTTCACCTGGTCCCAGCCAGCTCCTCTGCCCCTCAGGGCTGAATGGTGCCCCAGCAGATGCAAGCAGCCAGACACAAGGCCAGCATGCCGACCACATGGTCAGCACAGATTGGGCCGCCTTGCAATCCCGCTGGTGGCGCCCAGCCTTGCCCTGGCACCGCTCTCAGCAGCTGCTTATTAATACCTGCCTGGACCATGCCCATATCCCTGAAGCACTCCTCCATGCACTAGGTGTTGCCCAGCCCTGTCATGACACGCCCTGCCACGCCATGACACGCCATGACACGCCCTGCAGGCCGCTCACTCCTTGGGGCCTGCTTTGCTCCCTGCACCATGTGTGTGATCCCCTTTGGTGCCCACAGCATGCACCACATGCCGATTAGTATGACATTAATCAGAATGGGCTTCTCTTGCCTTGTTGACACGCTGTGCAGGAAGCCAAGGACCAACTGAGCGCCCAGCGTGCCACATCAGGCTACACTTCTACGGCAGTGTCTAATCAGGCGACTAAAACCTCAAACCTTGACAGCAGCAGCGCAGCAGTGCAGCGCTGCACTGTTGAGGAAATAGTCGAGAGTGCTGGAGGGTCAGGCAGCGCCGCAGCGTCAGGGGCAGGGCCAGCTCTATCAGCAGACATGTACCAGCGTACTGCTGAGCTCATGCGCAAGAACCCGGACTGGGCCAAGCAGGTGAGCCGCAGGGGCAGGAATGCAAGGCAGGTAGTGGGGAGGGGAGGGGAGAGGAGGGGGAAATTGGAAGTTGTAGGCCGCTGGAGGGCCACCAGGTGGGGTGGGCAGCCAACCCTGCATGGCAGGCGCGGGCATGTGTGACATGCAGCTGTGCAGGCGGAACGGTTCTCTAAGCTGGGGTCCGCCTGTCCTGGCCTTTTCATGCACCTGATCATACTGGCATGACCATGATCTTACCATGATGTGTCGGGTGGCTCGCTAACCACCAGGGTCTGCCTGGCTTGGCCTGTGCTGCCGTGCTGTGCTGCAGCTTGACTCAGTGCTACCCAGCATGAGCGACGAGCAGCTGCACCAGCTGACCAGCAGCATGGGGGCCCCCATGACACGCCAGCAGCTCCAGGCCAGCCGGCGCATGATGGAGGGCATGGAGCCACAGCAGCTGGATGCCATGATGAAGATGCAGGCAGGTGAGTGACACCTTGGCGGAGAGCGGGGAGGCTGGCAGGAGAGGTCGGGAGGCCAGGAGGGGTAGGCAGCCGGACTTGTGAGCAAGGCAGGTCTGGCTTGCATAAGAGTGGAGCGGGGGCCGAGGGGGGGGGTCTGTGGGGCAGCAGGGGAAGGCAGCAAGACGGCTATACGGAGCAGGACTGGGGAGGACAAGGCAGTGGAGGGGCAGGTAGTGGACCAGCAGGGGTGAGGCTTGGATGGAGGGGTAGAGTAATGAGGCATGTGAAGTCCGGGTTAAACCATGAGAAGTTCCTGTTGCATCCTTGGGTCACGGGCTCAAACCCCGTGGACCCAGATCTTTGTAGCAATGATGCTACCCGTACTCCCCCCCCTGCCCCCCCCCTTAGCTACATAAGGGCAAGGGGGCGTGGGGCGGGGCTTGCTGGGAGGTGTGCTGAGTCCAGTGCTGCTGCCGCTGCCCCTCTGCCATACACTTGCTTGCTTTCCTCCTTGATTGCCTATGCTCGTCATGCTTCTGTCCCCTTCGCACCTGGCCTGACCTGCCTCCCTGGCTTGCCCCCTGCTGTGCCTGCAGCTCTGCCGCCTGACCTGCTAGCCAAGCTGGCCGCCTCACCTCAGGACCCAGCAGCAGTGGCTGAGGCTGTGGCAGCAATGCAGCGCAAGCCTGAGGTGTTTGCAGCCGCGCAGGATATGGTGGGGAAGATGAACCCAGGTAAGGCAGGCAGGCGGGCGGGCGGGCGGGCGGGCGGGCGGGCGGGCGGGCGGGCGGGCGGGCGGGCGGGCGGGCGGGCGGGCGGGCGGGCGGGCGGGCGGGCGGGCGGGCGGGCGGGCGGGCGGGCGGGCGGGCGGGCGGGCGGGCGGGCGGGCGGGCGGGCGGGCGGGCGGGCGGGCGGGCGGGCGGGCGGGCGGGCGGGCGGGCGGGCGGGCGGGCGGGCGGGCGGGCGGGCGGGCGGGCGGGCGGGCGGGCGGGCGGGCGGGCAGGCAGGCAGGCAGGCAGGCAGGCAGGCAGGCAGGCAGGCAGGCAGGCAGGCAGTGTAGCCAAGGGCCCGGGGGTGCCAGCCTGATGCCTCAGTCCCACATGGGCTCCGGCACTGCCGCCAGTTTCCGCACAATGGCATGTGTTTCCTCACTTGCATGGCACTGTGTGGCCCATGCACTGCATGATATGCACAGTATCCATGTGCATGGACGCTGCTGCTCACTCATTGACCTGCATGCGTTGTGGTTTGCAGAGCAGCTAAGAGCATTTGGAGCCAACTCAGGCTGCATGCCCAATGGCGCTGCTGGTCCTTCCACCAGCACATCAGCAGGGGCAGTGCCAGATGCCGGGCCAGGGGGGTCCCGCAGCCTGACCCCTGGGCCCCCCGTCGCGCCAGGTGCAGCAGCAGCTGGTGACCTGGCTGCCATGATGACCCCAGAGATGATGAAGATGGCGGCCGACATGATGTCCAGCCTGCCGCCAGAGCAGTTGCAGGCCATGACGGCAGGGCTGGGGGCAGGGCCAGGGTCAGGCCTGGGGTCAGGGCTGGGAGGGGCAGGGCCAGGTATGCCTGCCTTGACACCTGAGCTGGCCAAGGCAGCGGCTGACATGATGTCCAAGATGTCTCCAGAGGACATGCAGAGGTGAGCAGTGGGGAGGAGGGAGGGGAAGGGAGGGGGAAGTGTGGGCCACCGTGGCAGGCACGGCCAGGTGGGTTGGGTCAGGGCACCGCAGTTTGGAATGACGAATTAGAGGGCAGAGCAGTGCAGTGCACTGCTAGGTTGTGCATGAGGCGGGGTGTGGGCCGGGTCGTGCCAAGCAGTGACCGGTACAGGGAAGGTGAGAGAGCGGCTAGGCCATTGCTGCTGCAGCAACCTGCCACCCTACTGTTGTCCAAGTGTGTGGCTCCCTACAAGGTATCTACCCTGACCCCTGCTATTGTTGCTGCTGCTGCCGCGCTGTTTGCTTTGCAGCATGGCAGCCATGATGGGCGCTGGGCCCTCCGGGTCAGCGTCAGGGCGCCTGCCAGGCCTGAGTGCCAGTGGCCAGCTCCCTGCTGACATGATGAGCAAGATGAACGACCCAGGCATGATGGAGGCTGCGCTGAAGATGATGAAGGGCATGGACAAGGCCAGCATGGCAAGCATGGTGCAGGCATCGGGCCTAGTCAAGTGGGTGGCATCGCCTTGCCCTGACTCCAACCCATCATTGTGCTGTACACTTCCTGGGAGCAGCAACAGCAGCAGCAGTAGCAGCCTTTGCAGGAAAAGCAAATAGAGCAGTGTCAGCGGCTGCATCAATGGATGTGATGTTTGTGGCAGTGGCCTCAGTAATCATAGGGGCTGGGAGGGCATGGCTGAGCATGGCTCAACCTACTGGCCATGCCTCCTGCAACCACGGCCGCATGCACTTGTTCCTGTCGCACTCCTCCCTACCACCCTCCACCCTACGACACAGACCAGCACAAGCAAAGCAGCTAAGAAAGCATGAGTCCTGGAACACAGATGAGAATCAGCTGTGGTGGGGCTGGTTGCAGCGATGCACTCATGTCGCGTGGTGCCGCAGGTCGCAAGCGCAAGCCGAGGCTATGGTGGAGCAGATGCAAGGCATGTCGGATACGCAGCTGAAGATGATGGTCAAAGCGGCGACGGTCGTGCAGTCGGGAGCGCGAGTGGTATCGAGGGCCAAAGAGTTTCTGTACAGCCGACCACTGCTGGTCGCAGCGCTGCTTGTCCTGCTCTTGGCTGTGCTGTTGAGGTGGTTAGGGGTGATGTGATCGCTGGTGGTCTATGTATCATGTTTGTAGACTAGGCTGGCGCCCAACTAAGCTAACACCCAGTTATAGCACAGTTGCTTAACTTCCTTGTCGCCATATTGTTGGCGTTTGCGCGGTCACACCACGCAGCGATGAGTATGATGTATGTAGCATGGAGTGCTTACCACCTACATTACTGCCTGACCCCTGAGGGCTATTGTGTAGAGTTGGCATGACAAACGTGCCCTACCGCACTGTGCCTCGCCGCGCAGCACCGTATTGCTTATCATGTTGACTCACCTGCTGGTGCCGCCAACGTTTAGTGTGTCTCTTGCAGAGCAACATACATCAAGTGCGGATCCAATGGTGGTTTAAACTTGCAACTGCGGTCCTGCCCTAAACAGCGACACCTGACCTTAGCTGCCACCACTGCCTCAGGCGTTCCCAACATGCAACTGCAGCCCATCAACTCCATCATTTGATGTAACGTTTGTTGAGTCTGCTGCAATGTGGTCATGCGCGTTTAATGTAAGACTGGAATTGCCATCGGAGTCTTTCGATGCGGGCAGCCACATGTCACCCCGGATGTGTCCCAATCACAGTCCGTGGTTAGCTACACTGGTAAGCTACGTCCTTGGCTATCCGTTAGCGATGTACGACATGTCGGTGGCGCACACCACCGAAGTCCGGCAAACATGGCTGCGCGAGCTTCCTGATGGTGCAGCCGCTTGGCGAGGATGTGAGGATTCCCTTGAGTGTTGACGGCAGCGTTACATCGCTATAATGGTGGGCGCCACCGCCGCTGAGCTCCAGCCAAACTCCCTACACTCTTGTCCAAGATGACTCTTACGTGCATCACCAGAAAAAGAAACATAGATACTGGATGAACGCACGATGATTGGGACCACTCCAAAGGCACATCAATTGTTGGCTGCAGGTGTATGATGAGTAGTTACCCCCTTCCACCACCCCCTTCCAGTCCACCTAGCCCTACTCCCAGCCCATCCCCGCCCATCCCAGCTCTCCAGCCCTCCCCTCCTCCCACCCACTCCCACTCTCTCCCACCCCTTGCAAGCCATGGGCAAGAGGCCGAGCAAAGCTCTCTGTGCCCATCTGAAGGCGTGAAATAGCTCTGCCCAGGCAGGCCACCGCCACTGCCCTAGTGGTATGAAGGCTGCGGTGGGCAGGGCACAGGCTAAGGTGCAGCGGCTGCGGGATGTGGAGCAGCCCCTAATGGGCACCGTGGATGGGTTGCAAGTCGTCGCATGATGGATGAGCATGCGGCTTTGCAGCAGGTGGCATCCAGAGCGGCAGCTACCAATCACTCCCTACGGGCTACTCGACGCAGCCTCCAAGGGCAAGTGCATATCTACCGGCAAACGCCGCCCCCACCACTCCCCACTCACCTTCAAGCAGAGGCAGCAGCTGCTGGTTTTGGAGCAGCACCCCGTCTCAGTGGAGGTGTTGAGGCGGTGTGCAGAGGCTGGCTACACAAGCCATGGCCGGCCCATGAGCAGCATGGCAGAGCAGCTCAGCCCAGCCGGTCTCGCACCCTCACCAACAGACATCTTCATTTCAACTCAAGGGGCGCCTGTGGGGAGGCCAGCAGCCAGGACTGCACCCTATAATGCTCACCACTGCTTGAGCACCGTCAGGTTGCATCTAGAGACCGGTGTCAGCCACCGTGCCCTCTCCAAGTGCCGGCAATTCTTCGTCTCTGAGCAGTGCGTCCTCCCCAACCCACACCGGCCAGGCAATACATCCACAGTTAGGCGTGAATTCCACATCGTATCCACTTACATGTGGCGCAACACCCTTGGTAAGATGCAAAGGGGAAGGCAGGGTGGCGTGGCTGGGAAGGGGCTGGGAGAGAGTGGAAGGGGCTGGGAGGGAGTGGGAGGGGGTGGGAGGGGGGGGCTGAGGCTGGGAATAACCGCATGTCTTTGCTCTGCTGCCTGCTCTCAGACCAACTGTTGCGCGCAAAGGCAATACACCTGCAATTTGATGGGTGCACATGCGATCGCCATGGCAAGGTGCTCGTATTGCGAGTGACAGCAGCAGTCACCCCGCAGCACCAGCCAGAAGGCTGGGAGCAGAGGCCCGGTGGTGGGGCTGGGGCTGGGGCTGGGGCAGCAGATGGGGCAGCAGCTAGGGCTGGGGCTGGGGCTGGAGCTGGGGCAGGCCGACTCACCACTCAAGTCACCGATGTGTTGGCTATCGTCCCCTTGCCTATTGGCACGGCAGAAGCTCATGTCCAGGTCATAATGCATCTGACATTCGTGCCATGGCTGTGAACGGCGACCCTGGCGGCCCCGCACTGCGCCTTCACCTCGAACAGTACTACCTTGCCAGCCCCATCTCCAATGCCCCAGTGGAGTCAGCAAAGGCAGAGTGCCAGATCACAGAAGCAGCGCACAAGGTCATGAGGGTTGTGGTTAATGTGGGTGACCATGCGTGCCGAGAGCGGCTTGCAGCGGCCCATGCCCTTGCCTTGGGGGGGCCACACAACTGTAGAGGAGGCAAAGAAGATGACGGGAAAGCAGCTTCAGTCATACCTCCACTTCCACAAGCAGGAGGTACACACCAGCTGGAGGGTACCCAAGCTACTGAGCCACGTGTGCACCCACATCCGTGAAAAGCTTGCCGCAGCTGCGCCCCCTCAGCAACAGCTGACACCTGCAGGCCCCATCCCTGAGCTGGCTGTTCCTGCTGGTGCACCCCCTCAGCAGCAGTAACAGCTGGCAGCGGCAAGCACGTCACGTAAGCGTAAGCTAACAAGTCGAGGGCAGCAAAGCAAGGTGAGACAACACCATGTACTGCACCTAGCACCTTCCTTAAGCGTGGTAGAGCAGCCGGTAGTGCACTAGCGCCAGCAGCAGCTCCAAAAGCTTATAGTGGTATCCGGTTGTCACGACTGCCGTCGTCGCGTCCACATGCCAAAAGCAAAACATGTTCCGACTGCTGCTGCGCGTTGCATGGGGCGAAATCGCATGAATTCAGATGTCGATCTTTGGGCAGGCACTGAGCACCGCTGAGAGCGAGATAGTTCTTGCTGCGTCTGCCATCTCGTAGCTATGACTCTCCTCTGTTCAAAGCACTGTTTACATATATTTTTGACTGAGTGGCTGCGGCGATACGGGCTTCCTATCACAGGGGGGTGGTTTTGAGGTAGTTGGGAACGCCTGACACTGCCTGCATTCCAAAGTTATGCTGCCATGTTTGACGCCCACAATGGCCGCAATGGCTGCAGGGGATGTAGATGCTGAAGCTTCCCGGAGTCGAGGGCAGGGGGTGTTAGACCTGCTGCTCTTGAGTGTCAATTGATATGATCAAACAGAGAAAGGGTACATGACCATGGGTGCCGCCACCGCCTGCAACTTCTCCTCCCCGTACAGCTGCTTGACAAGGGACAGAGCAAACTCAAACGCAGTTCCTGGGCCACGGCTGGTGGTGAGCAGACCATCCACCACCACGCGCTCTGACACGGCACTGGGGCACAGGAGCAGGAGCAAGGGGCAGGGGGCAAGGGGGTAGGGTGGCCAGGGCAGCTAGGGGCTCAGCGGGGCCAGCACCTCCCTCACCAGCCCAGCGAGCAATAAGTACCAACGCAATGGCTAAGTCAGATCGCCTCATACCGGGTATTGTTGTGTCATGCCACACTATAACGGGGCTGATATAACGGGGCTGACGTAACGGGGCCAGCAAGCAGGCGTGCTGGCGAGCAGCCAGGTAGGGCAACACATTTTTGCAGGCCACTGCAGCCCCCTGGGGCCCCCCCTGGGGCTCCTCACCTCTGGTTCTTCAGCTTGTCTGCAAAGGCTGGGTGTGCCGTAACCTTGGCCCCCTCCCCCACCAGCCCCTTGGCCTCCAAGAACACGGTAGGGGTGGCGCAGATGGCGGCAGTGTGCCTCCCTGCTGCAGCCTGCTCGCGCAGCAGGCGCTCCAGGGCCCCGCAGTCGCGTAGCCGCTCAGCCCCGGGCATGCCTCCCTGCAGATGGGCAGAGGGTGAGAGGTCTGTAGCATGGGATGAGTAGGGTGAGGTGGTCAGGGCGGAGGTGAGGTGAGTAGGGTGAGGTGGGAGGTGAGTTGGGTGAGGTGGGGTGGGAGTGGGGTGAGGGTGGGAAGTGGGTAGGGTGAGGTGAGTAGGGTGAGGTGGTCAGGGCGGAGGTGGAGGCAGGGGGGTAGGCAAGGTTGGGGGCCTGGCAGCTTAGCTCCTCGTGTGTGAGCAGCCGGGCAGGGGACAGACAGGCAGGAGAGAACTGCATGTGGCATGCTGACATGCAAGCCAAGCTTCAAACGGAGAGGCCTACATCTCTGCAGGACAGATCGTCAAAGTCAAGTCCGTTGTATTGAGAAGCTTCAAATCTGCGGGCCTCCCTTGGGGTACAAGCAGCTGCAAGAACAGCCACCCAAGGCCCAGCAGCAGCAACTTGCTGTGGCACAGTAATGCTCCTCCCCTCTTGAACTGTCATCAGCTCACATCAGTGCAGGTTTGGCATGCCACCCTCAGGCTATAGCTCTGTCAGAGGACAGAGGTCAGGCAACAGTGTAGGTGGAAGGCGCTCATGCCATGTGTGCGTAAACATGACTGCATACAGACAACACATCACCCCTAGTGAGGGGACCTGATGCAGCCTTTGCATTGGTGCTTGATGCCTGCTGGGCTGATGAGGAGGTGCTGCACTGCTACATGCTACATGCAAAAGATGTGCAAACCCTAGTCATGTGAGACACCTACCTAGCTGTCTACCTACTAACTGCTACATGATACATGCTACATGCTACATGCTACATGCAAAAGATGTGTCTTGTGCTCACGAGCAAGGTGATGTGCGTAGCGGTATGGCTGCTACACAGCTAGCTGCACACGCTGCGTCCCCTGGGTTTAGGTTTTATAATTTTGTGGTTTTAGGACCTATGGATTTTAGGATGTTATGATCTTATTTGATGGTTTTAGGATCATATTGATTGTTATATGTCAGGGTTGGGTGCCTGCCCCTGACCTGTGGCTGGGTGTAGGGTCCAGCTGCTGCTCTTCACTTCAGCTGTTGCTATCGCTGCATTCCACATGGCTGCCTGTGCTCAGGGTGACAGCAGGGGCTGGCAGCCTCACATACCGGCAGGGCGATGACGTCATAGGTGCTGCTGGCTGCGCTGTCCATGGACACGTCTGCCTGCAGCTTGACCCCTCGGCTGCATGTCACCACCAGCTCATTCTCGACTGAGGCCACTGTGACCTGTTCAGGCAAGGGCACTGAGACATAAATAGGCAAGAGCACCGCCGCCTATTCCTTCAGGTGTAGCATGCGCCACACACACTGGGCAGTCCAGGGCCAAAGCTGCACTAACACCACTGCTGCCCCTTTGTGCTCAAGGGGAAGACCATCAGCTGGACAGGAGAACTTCGCATAGCGAGGCGCTTGGTGCTAAAGGCATGGTTGCATGGCTGCATGTCATTTCATGTAAACAAGAAGAAAGAGGTGGGCATACATGTGCAGGGCATCAGGGCCAGTGGACTGCACATCTGGAAGTGTTGTGGACACCGAGCTTAGAGCAGCTCACCTCCGCCCCAGCGCGCCGCAGCACATCAATGATGATGACTGCCTCCATTTCCTCACTGCCATTGGCAACTGCGCAGTGGGTGTCATACATGTAAATACCACAACGGGCTGGTTGCTGCAGATATCCGCGCTCGCCGCTCTTACTTGGCACAAGAACCGTCTTCCTGGACGCTGACGCAGCCATGCGACGAGCAAGATGCGGGGTGACAGCGGATCGACGAAAGTGGTAAACGCTTCGATGGCTCGAGGCGCTACGAGCGCAGGTCTGCATGGCACTGCGCTGACTGCTGCACCGGAGAGGCACCGTGCTTTCCGGTCACACCATGCCGATCAGTAAATCAGATATGAAAGGGTACAACATCGTTTTGATGCACGCATGATGACACCGTAGCTGCATACTCACCCAATACGTAGGCCACCCAATACCCAGCTGAGTAATGGGTGCTACTGCCCCACAGTGTGGACTACAGGCTCTAGAGACACATCTTAAACCTCCTTGTCGACCTAAGCCACGACGGTGGGACAAGCAAGAAGTTTGGCGATGGTCACACGCGAAGCGTAACGACTCTGTCTGTCTGCGGCTCTGATGCTCTTCTATCGCTGCCAATAACTACGGGAGACTCTCGCGCAGTGTCCAAGGTTAGCCGCGACCATGGCAGTTGCCTGTCAACGAGGGCGAGCTTCTGTGGCACTGAGCCTTCTGCTGCTGCTGGTGACTTTCAACACCGCGTCAATGGTTCGCGGTCAAAGTCCAAGCTCGCAGCAAGGTGTGTAGAGGTCAGATACCGCGTAGCGACATCCGTGATGTCATCGGCCGGCTGCATCCTAAGTTCCGTCCTTAGCTGTTCTTTTGCCCTGCTGCACAGCTGGCTGTTGTTGGTGTGTCACTTGCATTCAAGAGCCGTACTGTCTGCTCAACCCTCAATCTGGACGTTGTCCTCCTTACCCAGACAGCGACCCATTCCTTAGCTTTCAAATGACCCACAGTCAAACATGTTGTTCCATGGTGAATGAGCTTTGTTTGCCTGCGTGACCCTCAGGCCGACCACCTGTGGTGGATGATGTGGAACCCACATTTGATATCTCCCCCGGCACGCTCACCTCAACCCCTGCTGGCCAGCTGCCGCCCGGCACCACTGCCAGTCTTTCTGGTGGCCTGGCTGGGGCTACGAGCAATAGCATAAACAATATCATTGTGGGCCGCAGGAGCCGCCGTTTTCTCCACTCACACCATTAGCACGATTTCAGCAACTGTTACAATACCTGACGTTTGCTTTCATGCACAATGTCCATGTGCATTGGGTATACTCCACACAGCCCATTAACACCATTTGAGTCGGGTCACTATTGCCCACTAGCATTCCCGCTAGTGGCTGCTAGTGGCCATTGCTGGTCCGGCTCAAACGGAAGTCCTAGTGAGGGGCAACGGAAGTCCTAGTGAGGGGCAAGGGGGCTGTTCGTGGCTGCTGCTCTGAAGTCATCAAGGGTGCGACCGAGGATGCTACAACATGTTTGCAGTAGCTGAGTGAGATTACCCACAGCCCAACATGTTGTTCCGTGTTGAATAAGTTTTGTTGGACTGAAGTGCAGTCTGTGAGTACAAATGCTGAGGTTTTGTGATCAGTAGGCCAGCGCCTGTGATGGTCATCATCGCTACATTGCATGTTTTCTGTCTTAGTGCAAGGCGGGTTCTTTGTTGCGACATGCAAGTTGTTGGCACTGCCATTGGCAGGCATGGCAATACTATGGAAAAGTTGAACATTCGGCCCATCTCTTCCCGTCACCCTTTCCTGTGATGGCTGTGTTATGCGACAGTCCCTGCGACCCCTGCTACATATACACTAGTCCAGTAGGCCCGTCCCACAGCGAAAAGTCATAGAATACCGGACCAGGCAGCACCGTGTGGGTGTGGGTGTAGAGTGTTCACATAGTTTGGCCTGTTTCACATGCCACACCATCATAGCCTCCACACGCTGCTTGCCGTTCGAGGCAGCTATGCTGTGCGTGGAAGCTCGCGTGGAAGCTCGCCATTCACCTTCACACTCAATATGTAAGATGGGTGCATGCGTCTGCTGGGTGCTGGAGGGGATCAAGTGGGTGTCACGCCATCACTACGGCCAGGAGAGAGGAGTGGCGGTGTTCCCGTGAGCAAGCTGCTTCAGCCAGGGTGGGTGGAAGGCCAAGGGGGCGCAAGATGGGTTTTGCAAGGTGGAGCAGCCTAGCAGGCCAGTGTCAGGTCTGACAGGTTGGTGATCGTGCATGAGTTCTGGACCAGCCGTGTCAGCTTGTCTGTGCATGCCCCCCAGCTTTGTGAGCTGCACCTTCCACTTGACCGGCTTACGCCCGAAGACTGGGTACTTCCAGCAGGCCAGGTGCTCTAGCGGCTGGTGCGCCCAACAAAAGGCCAGCGGCATGGGAAGTATGTGCCATGTGGTGCAATGAGGTGGCGCCCAACCCCCCTCCACCTGCCCAGGACCCACCTCCCCCTGCCCGGGACCAGCCGCCTGCCCAGCCCCACCTGGTCCAGTCCCACCACCCCAGGCCCCCCAAGGGGGCAGGTGGCTGGTCCGGGACACCAATGGATGCCTGAACTTCCAGCGCATTGGTGAGAGCATGCAGCACCCCTTGGAGTTGTGCAGCTGGACGGACGAGGAGGCTCTGCCCCCATTGGCAAGGAGTAGCAGCAGGGCTACAAACTGTAGTCGGCAAGGGTGTGATCGAGGATGCTCCAACTTGATTGGAGTAGCTGAGTGAGATCACCCACAGTCGATCAAGTTGTTCCATGTTGAATGAGTTTTGTTTGTCTGATGCTTCTCTGTCTCCCGCTGCCACCCACTACTAGAAACGTTTACTACTTTTGACTAATACTATTACTTGTACTATGGCCATACAGGCAAGATGTAACGAGAAATGGGTAGTAGCCGGCTGCACACGACTTCACCACAAGCCCAGTGGAAGGAGCCTGCATTGCAGTTTCGTGCACTAGGCACTGCATTGACTACTTAAACATATCATCTTTTTTGCACAATTGCACTCGCACCTCACTGCCTTCTGCTGAATCTCTGCGGTCTCAAGCAACAGCCTAAGACTGCAAATCGAACAACCGGATCCCTGGTGATCGATAAGAAGCCTTCCGCAATGTTGGCGATGCAGCAGCGAGCTATGGCAGGTATGCAGCCTTGCATTTGTGCAACGGAGGGATCCGCGAACATGCTTAGAGTTTGAGCCGCAGTGCCGCTGAGGATGATGCCGCTTGTTCTTAGCACCTTGCTGGGTGATCGACCAATCGCGCCATCGCGCTAATGCAAATGTGCAGGGTCTCGGGCCTGCTGCCCGGTCGTGCGACCTCGCCTGCCCGCGCGATTGGTGAGGAAGCCCGGCGCCACCCATTGGTTGGACATCTCATTACAAAACGGATTTAGTGGGACTGGGGTAGAGAGGGGCAATGCCACTGCCGAGGGCGCCCACCCTGAGCTGTTGCCTGAAGAGCCAGGGTTTGGTACCAGTATGGACTGATGTCCATGCACATATGCCAGCAGACAAAACTTGGATCTGCCTGTGACACACCGCTGCACTCCAGACTGCCACTGGGCACTGGGCTGAAAGTGGGCGGTGTTACAGCCTCTTATCGCCAAATCTTAGCCCTCCTTGCCCTTGGGTTATGCAACCATAAGGCCAGGCTAGAGAGGGTGTGCAGGGCTTCCCTCCAATCCTCGCTGGTCTGTCAGTCAAGCTGGGCTGCAGTGGCCCCTACCACATGCCACCAGCCCTGCACAGCCCATGGATCTGAGAATGGCTGCCAGGCTTGACCCCTGCTGCAGCCGTTGACTGCACAGGCGCCCCCAGCTGCCATTTCCACAGCGCCAGACTCCTTTCAGATCCCAGCTGCGCCGGACCTCATCCCTGATGGCCAGTGGGAGAAGGTGCCTGAGGGAAACGTCACCACACCAAAGGGTTTCAAGGCAACAGGTAGGCGCCAGGCCTGGGCTCTGCCCCGGCCCCGGCCCCGGCCCCGGCCCCGGCCCCGGCCCCGGCCCTTACCTCCAGCTGCTGGCCCAAGGGCCTGCTGTGTGCTACGCTTACACCACCCTGGCCCCTGCCTGGGGTGCTTACCTGGCACCTCCCAGGCGGGTGATGCACCGCAGGGGTACAGCCCAGGGCGGTGCCTAGTGCTGCAGTGTCAAGCGCCATGTGTGCCTGTTGCTGCTGGTGGGGCCACTGATGAGGAAGGCAATGGTGGAGGAGGTGCCCCCTGTGTCGCTGTGCGGTCAATTTCAGGGGCATATGCCGGGCTGCGGGCCAGCGGCGTGAAGGCTGACCTGGCCCTGGTGGTGGCGGATGAGGACGCAGTGGTGGGCGGCACCTTCACCACCAACGTCATGTGCGCCGCACCTGTGATGTACTGCAAGGACGTGCTCAGCCGCAAGAAGACAGTGCGGGCGGTGAGGGGCAGGGTTGGGGCGGTGGAGTGCAGGGGGGGAGGGGGGCCAGGCAAGGGGTGGAGTGGAGGGAGACAGGCAGGGGGTGGCAGTTGCCAGTTGTTTGCAGGGCCAGACTGCTGGCCACTGCTGGTGTGCCACGCCACCTGCTCTGCTCCACTGCACTTGCTTGTCCCTGGCTTCACGTGCACTCAGGTACAGCCCTGGAGCCCTGTGGGCCTGTGTTGGGGATGTGGCACCGTGGGGCATGATGGGCATGGTGGGGCATGATGGGGCATGATGCGGTGTGATGCGGTGTGATGTGAAGTGGCCCTGTTGGGTGGACTCAGCTTGACTCAGGGGCACTCGGCCTGGAGTAGCAAGGTGGTTCTGTGGCGAAGCGTGATGCAGTGTGATGCGGTGTGATGGGTAATGACCCGGACCTGGATCGTTCTTGTGTGACTCTCTGTATTCCTGGAGAAACACAAATGGATACACATGCTGTGATGCAACACCAGTTGTGCGCCCCTTACCCCGCTTGGCCTGCCCTCTCCCCCTCTCCATGCCATGCACCACCAGCATGTCTGAGCATCCCCCATGTGCAGGTCATGGCGAACGCGGGCCAAGCCAATGCCGCTACTGGCGACCAGGGCTACCAAGATGCTGTGCAAACCGCATCTGCCCTGGCCTCAGCTCTGGGGGTTGCCCCGGATGACGTGCTGCTGCAGTCCACAGGTGCCAGCCAGCACGCTGCCGCCAACAGCTCCAGGGGGCCAAAGGAACCCAGGGGCAAACTCTGGCACAGGGCACCGGCTCGGACTTAGCTAGCTTGGTGAATGGTCAACCACACGGCAGCTGCCAGTACCACTCACCTGCAACCACACCCTACCCTCCAACCACACGGCTACTGCTGTGACACCCGCCACCGCTGGCTGCATAGATCACAGCTACTCCAGCCCCCCCGTCACTCTGCTGTCGCCCCAGGCGTGATCGGGCGGCGTATGAAGATGGACGCCTTCATGACGGCCATCCCTGAGATCACCAAGACCCTGGGCTCCAGCCAGGCTGACGGGCACAGGGCCGCTGTCGCCATCACCACAACAGGTCAGGCCGGATGCTGGCTCAGGGACATATACCTTGGCCTGGTCTTGGCCTGGTAGGCCCGGAGTATGGCATTTGCCTTACACAAAACAGACCCCACCCCACCCCACCCCACCCCACCCCACCCCACCCCACCCCACCCCACCCCACCCCACCCCACCCCACCCCACCCCACCCCACCCCACCCCACCCCACCCCACCCCACCCCACCCCACCCCACCCCACCCCACCCCACCCCACCCCACCCCACCCCACCCCACCCCACCCCGCCCCACCCCGCCCCGCCCCACCCCACCCCACCCCTGGCTGCCCCCATCATTACCTGTCAAAGCTCCTCTGCTGCCGACCTCCTGCCGCAGACCTGGTCTCCAAGTCAGCTGCCTTGCGGGTCAACCTGGGCGGCACCCCGGTGCATGTGGGCGGCATGTGCAAGGGGTCGGGCATGATTCACCCCAACATGGCCACCATGCTGGGTGTGGTGACGTGTGATGCTGCGGTGTCAGCGGAGGCCTGGCAGGGCATGGTGCGCCGGGCCTCAATCGCATCCTTCAACCAGATCACGGTGGGTGGGCTGGGCTGGGCTGCGCTGGGCTGGGGTGAGGCTGGGCTGGGGTGAGGCTGGGCTGGGATGAGGCTGTCCACTCGCAGTCGTTAGGCCCCTGCTGCTGGGCCCACACCCACACCCCGCAACGCTCACTTTACTCAGTCCCCCTATCCCAGTTGATATGCCAACCTGCCCCACGAAGTTGAATAACTCCTCTGTGCTTCCTCAGCAATCATTCTAAACATGGCCTAGTCGATTGCCTTTTGTTTCAAGCCAAGTGGGCAGGGGTCGGCAGCGTCCTAGGCTAGTCGAGAGCAGCTATTCAGCAGCCATTCCTGGCAGGTGCTAGAGAGGGTGTCACATCACACCCCCCTCTGCCTGGTTCCTTGCCGCACTGTCCCCCTATGTCCCTTCCCCTCCCCCTTCTGCCTACAGGTTGACGGTGACACCAGCACCAACGACTGCGTGATCGGGCTGGCCAGCGGGGCCAGCGGGGCGCCCCTCATCACGGACGCCACCAGCCCCCAGGGCCAGCAGCTCGAGGCAGCACTCACAGCACTGCTGCAGGTGCGCCAGGCAGCAGGGTGGAACCCCTAGACCCCAGCATGCTCCATGACTGGCTGGGCAGGGGTAGGCAGGCAGCCTCTGATCCTGGAGGTCAGGGGCGGCCTGCTGGCTGCTGGCTGCATGGCTATAGGCAATAGGTGCCAGGTTCGAACCCCCATGCGGCACCCTGTCTTTTGTGGGCGGATCAGCCTACAGCAGGTGGCAGCAGGTGGCAGCTTCAAACGGTCTTCCACACGGCGGACGTTTGTGGCTGGGTGTGTCCAGGAGGGCTTGAACCCCGTCGCTCTCTGCCGCAAACACTTTGTGGTGGCGTAAAGTGTGCAGGCTCCTGACCTGTTGCCTGTGCAG
Source organism: Haematococcus lacustris (assembly GCA_030144725.1). Taxonomy (NCBI): domain Eukaryota; kingdom Viridiplantae; phylum Chlorophyta; class Chlorophyceae; order Chlamydomonadales; family Haematococcaceae; genus Haematococcus; species Haematococcus lacustris. The sequence continues at coordinate 3,624,509 of JASKMD010000017.1, forward strand.
GACACACCACCTCTGGCTAGGGTGCCGCTGCCTGAGGTCTCTAGCCTCCTTGCTCCCTTGCTGCTCCTGGGTGTGCAGGGGCTGGCCAAGGCCATTGCGTGGGATGGTGAGGGCGCCACCTGTCTAATGGAGATTCTGTGCGTGGGCGCACGCACCGACGCTGAAGCCCGCCAGGTGCCTAGCTGCAACACTCTAGGCCCAGCCTGGCCACTGTCTGTTCCCTAGCTGTGGTGTGGTGTGGTGTGGTGTGTTGAGCCCAGCAGCATGCAGCACACTCTAGCCATAAGAGCCCTCCCCTGCATGTCCAGCCACCCTTGGGCGCTGCTCCCAGCCTTATGATGCAGGCTGCCTATGTTTCCACTGGGCACCTTTGCCTCAAACCAGCACCTGGGCAGGGGTGAAACCTGCACCTGGCATGCAGCACCCCCCACTCCCCTGAACCCTCCCTTCTTATCAACCCATCATGCCCAGCAGCATGCAGCATGCACCCCGGCCCACAGGGCCCTCCCTGACCTGTTTACCCTTGTCTGCTGATCTGGGCTGTCATCATGGCTGCTGCTCCCAGCGTAGCACCGCAAGCTGCCTTGTTCCAGTGCAACCTAACCATTCTGGCATCATCTGATCCGAAGCACAGGCCACAGCCCCATCATACCCTGGGTGTGGTGATGAGCTTGACGTGCCCTGTGCCCTGAAGGGCTTGACTGAGTTGGCAGTGGACAGGGTTGGTGTAAGTTCCATGCAGCTTGTGTGGCTCAATGCCGCAACCCAATCATGACATTGACTCAGGCTGAGGCTCGCAGGGTTTTGATCCCGGCTCGGGCCTGACCTGGCTCTTGATGCGGAGTCTGAGCTGCTCTGTCCACAGGTAGCTCGCAGCGTGGCAGGCTCACACCTTGCCAAGGCTGCCATCTTTGGCCATGACCCCAACTGGGGCCGCCTGGCTGCTGCCGCCGGCTACTCAGGCGTGCCCTTTGACCAGAATGAGCTGGGGGTGCAGCTGGGCAGCCAGGTGCTGATGGAGAAGGGGCAGCCCCTGGCGTTTGACAAGGCTGCGGCTAACAAGTACCTCAAGGTCAGCCCTGCTGCTACATGCTGCTCTGAAACCTTCCTAAGCATTGCTTGTTTGTCACACAAAGGATACTGCCAGCAATCGCTGCCGCGACCTTGCTGCTTGCTGGTGCCTCTTATAGGCTTGTCCCTTGTTGTGTTCTGCGCCCGCCCGCCCGCCGCCCGCCCACCCGCCTACCCGCTCGCTCGCCCGCCCGCCCACCCGCTCGCTCCAAGTCCTCTGAATGTGTGGTGCGCAGGACACGTGTGGGGTGCATGGCACGGTGAACATCAAGGTCACTGTCGGCAGCGGCCCAGGCAGTGGCTACGCGTGGGGGTGAGTGCGACCCCTTTGTTCCGTCACTTGTCGCTTTGTCTGCAGCGCGTGCAGCGCTTCGCGACGTCATGCGCGGGAAACAAGACTGTTGCTTCCCTGGGTTGTCTCCCTCATGATTGCAGGTGCGATTTAAGCTACGACTACGTCAAGATCAACGCAGAATACACTACATAATGTGACGCGATACCAGGCACCTTGTTCTGCTGGTAAACCACTGTCTTGTTGTCGCCGCTGTCTCGGACGGTTGAGATCGAAATAAAATACAGGCAGATGCTAGACTGGATAGCTTGTGAAAGCATGTCCAAGCATGACTAAGTCTTGTCGCGTTGCATCGGTATTGAGTAAGCCTTGCAGTTGGATTCGTGGCCGATCACACTGGTCATTGATGGGTAAAGACACTGCAATTGACTCAGTCTATTGTCGCAGTGTGTTAGCCAACTCACAGCTATGGTGGTCGTATCTCGTAAGCGCTCGGCGCGCGTCGTCTCATCTCTGGCGGCCGCGCTGCTGCTCTTCTGCCTGGCCATAGCCTGTGTGCAAGGTGGGAGGAACACCTTAAGCCTTGGTGTCAGGTTGTCGCCCTAACTTTGCGCCGTCGGCGAACTGTATTGGTTGAGCGCGAGCAGCTGCCCGCCAATCAGCGTCTTGGATAGCCTGTGCAGCAGGCCCGCCGCTGTAGAGATTCTTCGTATTCATTGTTTGGCCGGATGTGCCGAACACCGCAGGTCGATCGCTGAGCGATTCGCCTTCAGCGACGTCGCGTGGCCTGCGTCAGCTCGTTCCGCGTACCGACACACCTTTGCTGGACAGGCAGAATCTGGGCGGCGGCTTGTTCAAGGGCGGCTTGCTTCGCAACCTCACCGAGGGCGGCTTGTTGAGCCGAGGGCGCAATCGCACCCGGCTTGGTCTGCTTGGAGGCGCGGGCCTCGCGGGCTGAGAAGTGGTATGGCATTACCCTCGTCTAGCCTTAGAAGACCTTGGAGAGTCCTGCACAGCCGCAAGTTGGCTACCAGCCACAGCCGTTGCAGAGTCTAATCGTCTAGCCTTGGAAGACCTTGTTGATTGGTTACAAGCCATAGCCGTTGCAGAGTCTGATTGTGGACGTGTGGATATATGTGTGTAGACATGTGTGTGGACACGTGGACTTTGATTGCATATTTCAGTGCATTCCAACATGTTAAATAAACATATTGCACTCCTTTGTGTGCGTATCAGAGCGTAGTCAGTAGCGCACCACATGTTAAAATGCGTTTGTTTGAGAGCTACTGTGCACTTTGTGGAACAACTATATTGACAGGAGCAAGACCGGGAACGTGAGCATGTTTATTTGCTTAGCCTGTGCATGTAGCATTGAGCTTGTATTGAAAGGCTGTATGTAAGGCTGCACCATAGAAGCTGTTTGAGCTTGTTTGGCTGTAAGTAAGGCTGCAACATAGGATCCAGAGTTTGTTGCTCACCAGACCATTCCCAGAGTTTGTTGCTCACCAGACCATTCCCGAGCCTCAACACCAGGCAGCCCTGTTTGAATGATTGTGGGTTTGGCAGAGCTGCCCTCTACCCACCTGTGCAGCTCCAGCTCAGCAGTGGGGTTGGGGACATAACAAATACATGATGGGCAGAGCAGGTCACCAGCTAGCTAGGCGTGCAGGCAGCAGACAGACCCCCAGCAGGCAGCAGCGGGTGCAGCAGGCAGGCAGGCAGGCAGCCTCGCTTTCACCGCACCGTTAGGAGCAAGAAAGAGGGGGTCTTGGCTCACGTGGGTAATCAGGGCTGATGGTCAGCACCTTGTCACATTGGTGCACATGGAGTGCCACATGCTGTTTAGAAAGCGCAACACCTCGCGGCACATTGACTTGGATGAAGCGGACCAGCCCCCTTGTCCCTCACTAGGGCCTCCATTTGAGCCGGATCAGTAGTACCCACTAGTAGCCACTAGCGGGAATACTAGTGGGCAGTAGTGACCCGACTCAAATGGTGTTAATGGGCTGTGTGGAGTATACCCAATGCACACGGAAATGGTGCACGAGTACCTACCACCGGGGCCCAGCCCTACGCTTGCCGCGCTTTGGCTGCCCTGGCACAGGTGGGGTAGGGGGCTGCTGCCACTGCTCTAGCCATCTGCACACATAGCTCCCAGCCCTGGGTCCCTCACCGCATTGACTAGCTCCTGGTTATACGCAGCGTCGCGATGAAGCGGACAAGCACCACCAAGCAAAAGCAGCGCTCGCAACCTACCTGCTGTGGCACATTAATGCTCCTCCCCTCTTGAACTGTCATCAGCTTACATCAGTGCAGGTTTGTCATGCCAACCTCACGGAGGTCAGGCAACAGTGTAGGTGGAAGGCGCTCATGCCATGTGTGCAGAATGCCATAACTGCATACAGACAAGACACCGCCCCTAGTGAGGAGACCTGATTATGCTTCTGCGTTGGTACTGGTTGCCCGCTGGGCTGGTGAGGAGGTGCTGCCAGCTATCTATCTACTAACTGCTACATGCTACATGCAAAAGATGTGCAAACCCTAGTCATGTGAGACAATAGTACAATGATGCTCACGAGCAAGGTGCGTGACGCTATGACTGCTACTCTGCTCATGATGGTCCACTACAGGGACGTTATGCAACGCCTGAGCCTGTTGCACAACTGATCTGAACAGCTGTCTAAACCTGCCTACAACAACGGCTTGTGCTGTCGCCATCACATTTATAAGGCGGCATTTAGAAGGCGTCACAGCTGTCCCCAAGCCCACCGCCTTCCTGCTGGTGCTATGCCTGACCCTACTGGCCTACTGACCTATGGACCGATTGAACAGGTGTGGATGAGGTGGAACAGCCAATGTAGCGACCAGCAAACTGGTTGGGTCCTGAGCCAGGCAGAAGGAGGGCTTACTGCCATGTCCTGGTTCCAGCCAGTGGGACGGCAATGGCGCATGCAGGGTGCCCCCCAAGGGCGCATCATCGCACCTGGTCACGGTAGCGTTGCCTTGAGCTGCATCAGTGCGGCCCCCAGACCTGGGTCCCTCACCGCATTGACTAACTCCTGGTTGATGCGCACTGCCAAGCCCAGCGACTGCACCGCCGCGCGGGCCTCCCGGTCAGCCTCTGCCAACACCTCCAGCTCCCGGGCTGCTAGACAACCCAAGTCGGCCATGGCGGCCAGGATGGCGGGCTCAACCAGCCGCCCCTTGCTGGTGGAGTCGCTGGTCATCACCTGCAGGTCAAGACATGGGGCACAGACTACCTGGACTTCGATCCGCCACACCCTCACTCATAAACTTCACCAATTTCAAATCGATTTAACCTGAATGAGCCTGATCCAGCCTGACCTGACTCTGATGTCTGTCCCTTGTGTTTGATTCCCAGGTGCTGTCTGTCCCAGATGAGTGCAAGCCAGTGAGCAGGACTAGAGTGGGGCTCACGGAAGGGGAGTGATGTGGGGTTTGGGAGGTGGTGGTCGGGGAGGTTGGGTGGGCAGCTGTCCAGGTCACCTGATGCAGCTGGCGGGGCACGCTCCACAGCGCCCGAGCCAGCGCCTGCGCGACCCCCTGCTCCGTTTGCATGTCCACAATGCCGTGCTCTACCCCGGCGAGGGCAGCCGCGTGATTGTGCAGGGCCACTGTCTTGTCGAGACGCCGCAGGTGAGACTCGACTTGGTCCGCGTGCAGCTTCGCGACTGCTTTGCGCAAAGGCGGCTGCGTAACGACATAACTGAGCGCGCGCATGATGACTGGCTTCGCACCAGCTGAGACGCTGCGGTGATCCGACTCCAGCAGCTGTAGCAGGTCATTGAACGCGCCTGCCGCAAGGGCCGCTTCCACCACACTGACCCAAGCTGGCGAGGGGTCGGGGCGCGGCTCGTACGGCTGGAGGTCTGGGGGCTGCCCGACGAGCAGCAGCGCGGACAGCAGCCGAGCAGCCTGGTGCCGTGCAGGGCGTCCAATGTTGAGATCGTTTGTTAACGACACCACCGTGGCCAGCAACGACTTGTCCGACGCGACAGCTGCCAAGGCCTCTGCACAGGGAAGGACAATTGCCAGGTTTGACGGAGGTTCCTGGCGGCCACGCTTGAGTTGTGCCCGCTCGATTCGCGCAGTGAGATGTGGAGTGTGCACCACAATAAAACAAGGGCGGTGCTGGTGCTGGGGTCGGGGCAAGTGCAGAGGGCAGGGGGCAGTGGCAGGGCCAGGGGCGTCGTGAGTTGTTGCAGGATGTGGCTTCAGATAGGAATGCCTCACCCGGGTGGTATCGGCCAATGCTGACGAGTGCGCGAGCAGCCTCCTTCTGCGCTGCCAATCCCGCCTCCGATGGCCTAGAGACTCCGGGCGATACTGCCGCTCGGTCTTTGCCCAGAGCTTTTTTCCCGAACCGCCCTCGGGCCGTTGAGGACTTGCGCGGGGGCGTTGCCGGCCCACGATCTGTGCTCCACTGTGCCTTGTGGGATGGCTGCGGCAGCCTGCCCGCGGCAAGCAGGTGGAGCAGCGCCGGCAGCATCCCCGACTGCACGTACACTTTAGCGTAGCTGTCTGCCTGCTGCATGGCAGGCACAAACCAGCTGAGGTGGTGTACAGGTGGTGTACAGGGAGAGTGGAGCCGTAGAGCCCCAGGGCTACAGGTTGTGCAATGCACTTACACAGGGCAGTCAGGATGGCAGTGTTGCATTGGAGGCGTGCAGGACTTCATTACAGCCAAGGTTGCTGCTGCTGCCATGTTCATGACATGCGGCTGCTAGGTGAGGGGCAGGGTGCCAGGTCCAGGCTGTTTCCTTGGGCTGCTGCTTATGCGGCTGTGCTGTGCTGTGCTGTGTTGTGCTGTGCTGTGCTGTGCTGTGCTGTGTTGTGCTGTGCTCCTCCTCATGAGAGCTATTCAGGGCTGAGGACTCTTACAATTAGGCTGTCAAATGCTACATGCTGCTTGTAAGCAAGGTGATGTGCGTGGCACTATGGTACCTGCTTTCACTGCAATCTGCCTCTCTTTCCAGGTACCGGTCATGCAAGGACGTCGGCCTCAGTTGTGTAGACGTCAGCATGGCAGCGCTTCGGGGTTACGCACCTTCGTGTAGCCCAGCTCGGCAATTTCCGCGACTGCTCCGGCCAACAGCTCCACGTCACCTGGCTCTCCCGCTTGCATGCATCCCGTCCAGCAGCGCATGAGATCGGGTAGGTGTGACAGAAGCCTGGCAGGGGGCAGGCTTGCGAAGCCCAGCTTAACCTCTGGGTCTTGAGCTGCCCATTGCTCTCTTTGTGCGGCACTAAGGCTAGAGTAGGCTGGGCCGGACGCGAGGAGCAGCGCTGCGGACCGCGCCAGGCCGCGACTGGTTACTCCTAGCAGTGTGATGTGCGCGAGAGCCTGTGCCAGCTCTTCGGCCTGCCGCGACACCAGCTGGATCAGCGGGTTAGTAGCCTGCGGTGCCGCGTCCGGCTCCGTGCCCGCGTGTGGCGCACCGGCGTCTTGCCGGCTCAAGGTGACTTGGGGTGGGTTGGCTTCCTCACCCTCTACGGCGAGAGGATCGAAAGAGGCCGGGCATGGGGCTTGGCCAGGGGTGGGTGGCAGCGAAGGCAGGGAGCGGAGCTGGAAGGGGGTGGGAGGCAGGGAAGGCGATAGGGGCAGGGAGGGTGAGGGGGGCAGCACTGGGTAAGTATTGCTAGGGGTCTCTGGCGCTGCGGCATAGCTCATGGGGCCGGGCGGGGGACCGGGCATCAGCAGGATGGACGTGGACAGCAGACGCAGCAGAGTGGACGCCTCATCCAGCAGCGTGATGGTGTTGAGTCCACCGCCAACGCCCCCATAGCTGGTGTCCAGACGCTGCACTGCAGGTGGGGGTCAGTGTTGTGCGGCATTGCAGTGAGATAAGAATGCAACGTCCTAATGACAGTTGAAGATCAGCCTTGCATCACATGAAAATAGCGCGGCTTGAGCTGTTTGAGACAGTGGACAAAGAACGACTTTTGTGGGGTGAGAAACACTGTCAACTGCCGAAGAGATCACTCACCAAAGGTACTGCGACTGCCTTCACTTCGAGGGGTGCTCTGCGTGTGGGAGCTCGCTGCCTGTGACCGCGCTTCAAAACCCCACCAGGCTGATGCCGCGACGCTGCCTGCCCCCGAGGAGGTGATCAAGCTCTCGCCGGCTACGCTGCCTGTGGCCACTGACTTGGCCGCAACACTCGCTGAGAAAGGGCGGGTGCCCAACACGTTACCGCCGCCCGTGAGGTTCTCCACCGCCCACTTCACCCCAACACTGGTACTGGAAGATCGCGGGCGACCCACCACCCGGCGCAGCAACCTACTCAATGGCGATGGCGAAGGTGAGGACGCAGACGATGAGGTGGGGGGTTCGACACCCAGCTCCCGCAGCAGCTCGATGTTGGGGTTGCTCGGCTGCGCCAGACTTTTGAGGCAAGCTCCAAGCTTTGTGACCAGGCAAGGACCTGGCTGCTGTTGGTAGTGCTGGTGTTGCTGAGAGATCCACGGGACGATGCCCTCTTCCCCCACCTCGACCACAAGCGGCCCAGGCGGCAGCAGCAGCGGTACCGGCAGGCTGCCGCACAGCTCACTGCCCTGCAGCTGCTCCTTACATCCGTCACCCTCCCCAGCACCTCCTGCCCGCTCCCCCCGGCCCACTGCCCCCGCTGCATCGCCCATGATGTCCCCGTCTACACCCTGCCTGCTGCCCTTGCGGACCGGTGACTGGGGTGGTGAGGTGGCGTCAGCAGCAAACTCGTCGGCAGTGGTGAGTGGGGACGTCAGGCTGGCCTGGCACTGAGCATGGGCTGAGGTCAGCGCCTGCAGCTGTAGGTCGGCCTCGCTGCCTAGCAGGGTGAGTCGCAGACTCAGCTCGGTCACACTACCACGAGATTTGGACAGCTCCTGACACACCAGACAAGTGGGCCAGGCAGCAGGGCTGGGCGGGGGTGGGGCCAAGGGGGGGAGGTGATGGGAGGCAAGGCTGTGCTTTATGGAGCGGTGCAGTGCAGAAGCAGGGTTGTGGGTCCTGGCTGTGTACATAGGCGGGCAAAAACATGGCAGCATAGTGGGAATCTCAGACTACCACCCACACACCCCAGGTGGGGTGGACGGGTGTGGGGCAGGCACACGCTGGGCAGCAGGTGGGATAGGCGATGCCAGCAGGGCCCTGGGTGCAGGTGCTATCGCAGTAGTACAGGGTGGATCAGTCAGCTGGGGCTGGACAGGTGGCGCCCCCTCTCCCCCCACACTCACTGCTGCCTCCTGTTTCAGCTGGATTGCCCGCTGCCGTATGTCGTCATCTGCCACGTCTGCAGCAGGGGCAGCAGGGGCAGCGGGTGCAGCAGCAGCATGGGCAGGTGCAGCAGCCGTTGCAGCACAGCAGTGACAGGGGCAGCGGTAGAGGCAGCATGTCTGATGGTGAGGAGTGGCATGCCTGCAGGGAGGTCTGCAGGGCCCCTTCTGCCAGCCAGGCTACATGCAAGCCCATCAGCACACCTGCCCTACCGGCTACCTGCTCAGCATATACAGGCCATGCAAGATTAGCCAGCCAGCCTACATGGTCAAGTAAGTGATCCAGGCTGACAGCACATCCCCACCCGCCCCTGCCACATCCCACATGGACCTGCAGCTAGCCAGCCATATGTGCCACTCATCGCCTGCCTGCCTGCCTGCCTGCCTGCCTGCCTGCCTGCCTGCCTGCCTGCCTGCCTGCCTGCCTGCCTGCCTGCCTGCCTAACACACGCATGGTTCTCCCCACTACCCATCCTGCTCTGGAAGAAGCTGGACTATGGTGGTAGACCTCGAGCTGACCTGACCACCCCAACCTCCAGCAATGCTAGCCCAAGACAGGACAAGGAGGCAGGCCAGGAGGGGGTGGCTGAGAAAGGGTGAGGGTGAGGAAGGGGGGTCCGAGGCTCAAGTGTGGAGGGTGTTGCTCGGCCTTCAGGGTTCCGGCCAGCAGCCCAGCAGCTGCTCTGCTGTCACTCACAGGCAGAGAGGGCGTTGAGCTCGGCCATGCGGTGGCGCTGCTGACCCAGATCCTTTGGGATATTCAGCATCAGGGCCTTGCGCACTCGCTTTGCCTCTTCCTGAACCTGTAGCCACAGTGGCAAGGCTAGTGAGGGCAGGGCGGGTGCAACAACAGGGTGGGGCAGGGGTGGAAGAGGAGGCAGGCGCGAGGGCAAGCAAGAATTGGATGTAGGAAGGCAAAGGAGCCAGGGACTGGGCAGGGATGCGGCAGCTGAGTTTGGCTTTGGCCCGACACCCTAGGCTTGGGGAACCCAATGCCACAACCCCGCTGCCCCTGCCCGTGTGCCCACTGTATGTGCACGCACCGCCTTAGCCCGCACTCTCAGCCTGACGTCCATGGCATGCAGCGCCGCCATGTCTGCCCGCAGCACCCCCAGCATTCGCTGCATCAGGCGGACCACCTGATCCGGCACCTCCATGTTGCGCAGCATGGTAGCAGCCTCCAGCATGAAGCTCTCACACGCCTGAGAAGGCACGCAGCAAACAATGGAAATGCCTGTAGCAGATGGTTTAGCTGTGAGGGTAGGGGAGGCCAGTCCTCTTGAGGAAGCCCCCAGCCCCCTGGACCTCCTTTTCTACCACCTTGCAGATTTGTGCACACCGCAGCTCAGCCTGAACCCTCCTTATACTGCTCCTTGGTATCCCCCAGCAGCTCCTTCGTACACCCTGGACTTGCCTGGCCACTACCCTACCACTACCCTACCTGGCTGACTACCAGGTACCACTCCTTTGCATACCACCCCAGGCCCCTACCTTGGAATTGTGTGCACAGCGCAGCCCAGCAGGGACCAACCCTGCGGATAGCATTTGGGCGTGCAGCCGTGCGCGCAGCAGCAGCAGTCCTCCGTCATCTGGCGCAGCTGCTGCACCCATGGTGGAAGAAAAGAGCACGATGGTGTTGCGGTGAGGAAGCAAGGAGGGAGACGGGGGTTGGCATTGGCAGGTGTAGGGGAGAAAGAGTTGGGGCGTGGCCTGTGGCTAAGTCTGGCAACACCCTGTGACTGACTACTGGCCTGGGCCTTCTCCAGACGACCTGGCAAGGCACTTGAGGAATGTCACAACAAGTGCCACAGCAACACTGGCACCACCATACAACACCAGCTGCATGTGCAGGAGCAAGTGAGGTCCCTTGTTCTCTCTCTGCATCGGATCCCTTGCTCGTGAGCACCTAGCTGTGGTCCAGGGTAGAGGTCAGGGATTGAGCTAGGGCCATGGCACCATCCATAGCATACCTCATCATGAACCTATCCAAGCCACTGACCACTATTGGGTGGCGTGGGAGGCGAGGTGAGGAGCCACGTGAGCAGCTCAATAGCCCGCCTCAGGTTCACCAGCTGGGGCATAGAGTGGCTGGCTTTGCCCTCTCTGGGAGAGGTGGCCAGTGTGAGAGGGAGTGAGCTTTTGCGTGACGAGCGCAAGGCGTCGGAGTGGGAGGGGGGCCGCAGCATCCGAGCAATGCATGCCACCAAGGCGGCAGCATGGGCTGCCAGCACGGCGCGGGACTGTTGGTGGCTGGCCAGGCAGCGGGTCAGCAGCCACTGCTCGTGCCGCAGCTCATCCTTCTGGTCCAGCAGCTCCTGCACCCACTCCTCCTGTGGTGAGGGAGGGAGGGGAGAGCTGGGGACTTGGGGCCGAGGAGCAGGGGCAGGGGCAGGGGCAGGAGCAGGGGCAGGGGCAAAGGGAGGGGCCAAGTCCAGGGCAAGGTCAGGGGGAAGGGATGGTCGAGGTGAGCCACTGCATACCTGCATGCGTCCCGAGGTACCAGCTGCGTCCAGCTGCTGCTTGATGGCCGCGAGCTGCAGCCGCAGGTCTCTCAGCTGCTGCTGCACCACCGCAGAGGCTGCCTCCGCCTGCAGCAGGATGGAGCTCATGAGGCCGTCCACCTACACAAGCAGGTGCCAGGGTCAAGCCAGGCCAGGTGACAGGTCAGGCCAGGGTCAGGCCCTGCAGCCCACCTTGCCAGGCCAGGGTCAAGTAATCCCAGTTCCTGGTAGGGTCAAGACCAGGTCCAGCCAGGCCACCAGCCGTCCCTGTCACCGACACCAGCTAGGATCTGTGACTACCAGGTATCAGGATCGACCCCCAGACTTAACTGCTGCTCCTGCTGGCCTCCTGCCTTGCAGCAGTGCCATGGCAGCCCTGAGGGCAGCCACTTACCCACCAGACCGCTCCTCTTACTCTTCACTACTGCAGTGCTATTCACTACTGCAGGGCAACCATTGGGGCCATGGGAGCCTCAGGGTAGTCAGCTACGCAACCATCACAGCTGCAAGCGCCTGAGTGAGGGGCAAGGGTTCGAACCTCTCCAAAGGGAGAGCTGCGGCTGTCCATCCATGAACAAGGCTGACCTGACTACTCCATCCAACACCTGCTGCCTTCCATCATACCCCTGCTGCTGGCTGCCTGCCACCGTTCGACCTGCCGTTGTCCACCCGGGGTCCGGCTGCTTTCCATGCTGCTGCCTGCTGAGCTGCTGACCTGAGTGGACACAGAAGCCAGGGCATGCCGCAGGTTGTCTGTCTCTACAGCCACGTAGGATATCAAGCAAGCCACCATATTGGTCTCCAGCAGCTGCACCAGCATCAGCTTCTGATAAGACGTCTGCGGCAGCAGGGAGCCACCATGGTGCAAGGGGGCAATTGGGACCGTGTCAGGAGCCAGTGGGGAGGCACTGCAGCAGGCAAGCAGGCTGGAAAGCAAGAGGTGGGAAGCAAGGGAAGGACCTACTATCCTCTCACCACCCCAGGATGGATTAATTGGAACATCGGTCAACTATTGTTGTACAAGCAGCAAATGTCAGGACTACCTTGTGGGATGGTTGGTACCCCACTCCTTAGCCGTGCTTAAGCATTTATGCACTAAAGTCCTCCCATGATACGGTGTGACATGATACGGCGAACCTGTAATACAGCAGGAATTGGTGAGGTATAACCCGAAGCTGAGGCAGCTTGTCGTGCCCCTCCAACTGTTGCTAGCTGTCCGCAAACCAGAAATCGCAAATCACAATACAGTCCTATTCTATCGCCCTGATTGACTGCGCTTCTACTGTCCATAACTTTTTCCATTTGATTGTAGAATGTATCATATGTACTATCCCTTTATTGTGGGAGGATCACAAAACGTCCGTGCTATTAGCAAGTTCTAAGTATGTTGTAAAAGATAGTTATATATTCCCAATGATAGATTCAGGACCAGGAATGTTATGGGATAGTACGGTAGGTCTAATCTTATATTTGACCTCTACCCTGGGACGCAGCGAGGTGCTCACGAACAAGGGATCCGGTGCACAGGAACAATGAACCTCACTTGCGCCAAAGTGGATCCTGGCAGCTTCCACGGCTCCAACGCAGTGGCGTCCAGGATGAAAGCGATGCAGGCGCCCGGTTGAAGGAAGTGCGGCGCGGCGCTGGGCCGCGTGCTAAGCTGGAAGCGCTGTCGTAGTGCGGCAAAGAACGAGGTGCGAGTTGACATCTCGCCTGTGGTCAGCGGAGTGTCGGCCGGCTAGCTCTAGGCATGAGATTGGGGAGGGGCGCAGCATCACGGGGTGGCGCGGGCCAGCGGTGCACACCTTGTTCAGGCACGTCCACGTTTATCGTCACGTACTTGTGCATGACGGCCACACACAGGCTGGGGCTCATGGCCGCCATGTGCAGCACTGCTAAAGCTGCCACAGCCCCATCACGCTCCTGTGCTTGAGAGGGAGCACGAGAGGCAGGCAACCAGGCAAGCAGGTGCAGCCTAAGCAAACAAGCAGGCAGGTGCAACCTAAGCTGGCTACTGTGCCAGGGACAGGCAGGGAGGGAGTCATATAGGCATGCAGGCAGGCATGCTTAACATGAGTCCTTCAAGTCAGCTGTTTGTGTTGTGCCCTGGGTCGGCAGAGTAGGTATCAGCGGGATGGGGTGGGGTGGTATGAGGTCAGAGGGGAGGGGTGGGGTGGGGTGGGTAAGGTGGGTGGGTGGGTGGGTTGAGGCAATGTTGGTCACCTCTGGCCCTGCGACTGCCTGGATTAGCAGGTCCAGCACTCTGCTCCTGGCAATCACATCGTCCGCTGTGGGCGGCATGTGCTTTACCATGCCCAGTAGCAGGCGACAGACAGGTGCCAGGCAGGTAGAGGCACTGTGGCCAGACAGCAGGCCAGACAGCTGGTGAGTCACAGCATCCTGCAGCCAGCCGGCAGGGTCAATGCGTGGCAAACAGGCGTTCAGCTAGGCTTGGAGCAGTCTTGGGAGTATGGGAAGGAGGGGGGGCATCCAGAACTCACATGCCACAGTAGGTCGAGCACAGCTTGCCGAATGTGCGGCCAAGCTCGCAGGGCTTGAGCAGCAGGACTTGGAGTTGTGAGCTGTGAGAGCGCTGTCACTGCGGCCCGTTTGACGTCGACCTCCTCATGCTTCATGAGAGCATCCACCAAAGCGGGCCATACACGCAAGTCCGCGGCCACCTGCACAGTCAGGCTAGCTTGTACTCTGTGGCCAACAGGCAGCCAGTGCAATGGAAGACGTGATTGTTACCTTCGCCGCGATCAGTGCCGAGGGAAGGAACTGCGCCAAATTTCCTAGTTCGATACAACTTTGTATCCGCTGCTCGTGGCTCCCACGAGCAAGCAGCTCAATCCACTTTGTGACTTTAGCTTCCGCGGTCCGCGGCAGCTCCATGGCAATACACGGTGCTATCCTAGTAGTACCAGTACAACATACTAGTTTGCTACATATGCATCGGTTGCGCGGGGCGCGCCAGACTCGTCTGTAAGTTGCGCATGTCCGGAGACATTGTCCATGCTGCTTGCATGGCCGCTCGCACAGTCTCAAGCCACACCATCAGCCACATCCCATCAATACTGGTTGTGCGGGATGTGCACACGGCACCATGCATAGATGAAACATATCATTTCACTGCAAAGAATCAGCATGAGCATGCCGCTGCCAATCTTGTGCCCGCCTCTGTAAACCCCCCTCTCTGTAGGCTGATCAAATCTCTTGTGAGGCCAGAAGGGAAAGTCAGCTGGCCACAGTAACCTGCACCAATAATTGCCACCGCCTGGCCCATCTCCCGATACATTTGCACTGCATGAGCGCGGATGTCCTTTGTCCCGCAAGCATCGCACTCGTACACTCCCTCGTTGCCAGGAGGAAAAGCACCTTACCACGGCTCCTTTGGCCCTCGAGAAGCGTGAGAGGGCCCAGCAGCACAAGCGCGAGCTGTTGCACGCGCGATTCCTGGGGCTAGGATGTTTGCCGCAGAAGTGCACTAATGCGCTGTTGCCGAGTACCAGGCCCTTCCGTAGGTGATACACCCGCCATCGCGGCTAGTATCCAATAGGCGTGGCCAGTCGGTTGGCCAAAGATGCCGATACAGCCGATACAGTATCACAATACAGCGAAGCTACAGTCACTCATACAGCGATACAGTCTGTATCTCTGTATCTTACATTGTATCGGGCCAGGCCTGATACTACTGTCCAGGCTTGCTGATTGTTGGCTCCCGCTTCTGCGATGGCAGGGTTGGGGACATGCACAGGAAAGCGTTGACCAAGGCCGCGACACAGCTGCAGGAACAGGTTCCTGCAGCTCAGGTCCGGGATGGCTGCCTGGGAGACAGGGATGTCTGTGTACACGGGCTGGTCGTGCAGGCCCAGCGGGTCGGCTACGTGAATGGCAAACAAGCCGCGCACGAGTAAGCCAAACAGCAGGCTGGCGAGCACCGCCCGCTCGCTGATGGCCTCCACTCGTGGCTGCACCGCGTCGTCCAGGAAGGCATCCCAAAGTTCTTGCGGCAAGTGGTCGATGAGGTGGGCTAGCTTACACTTCCTGCCGTGGTATGTGTTGTCCCTATCGCGGGCAGCACGGGCCTCTCCGGAAACCTTTCTATTTCGCTCCGCTTCGGTGAGGTCCGGCTGTAGTGCCTCGTCGCGGTCCTCAATGCCACTGTCCGGGTCCTCCGGCACCAGCTTAGGCACGGTTCGTCTTTTTTTCTTAGCCATAGAAAACAAACATCGTCAAGCCGCCACAATAAGCGAAAATTAGTTTTGTTTGTTTACATTAACAAAAAAATGTTGCCAGGAATAGGAACAGTCAACAGTCAACTCCTCCAGTCAACAGTCTCCAGTCCAGTCCAGTCTCCAGTCATCCAGTCTTCAGTCATCCAGAGAATCTACCAAAGCCGGCCATACACGCAAGTCCGCGGCCACCTAAGCGTTGACCAGTCAAACTATCGCTTCCGTCGTGCTGGCTGAACGAAGCACGAACGCAGCACGTGCAAGGCATGGCGGAGCAGGATGCCAACATCTGGTACTCCATTCTACGCCGGCCACCAGCAACTTGGACGAGAGACGAGGTGGCTCTCTGGGCTCGGGTCCCAGAAGAGCACGGTGGCGCGGAATTACCTTGGCTGTCACCACGCTTTAGCGAATGTTGTATTGATGGCGGGCTCCTGCTGCAACTGAATCGTGAACAGCTCCAGCACACTCTCCTGATTGCGGATTATCAGGACCAACACAAAGTCCTGGCTGTGAGTTGCTAATTTCTAGGCTTCGCGCATGCATCAGCTATTGAGACCCTGCAACCCACTTCACCTGCTCACAGGCTATAGCCGAGCTTCGACATCTATCCTGGGGCATCGACAGCGGGCAGGTGCTCGTGCCACCTCCCAGTGCGCCACCCTCGGCCCCACCCCCTAGCACTTGCCAATTGCTTCGCTTAGGGCACCTGCCCCATCGCCGAAAGCGGCTGCCCCCTGCACATCATGCTGTCCATGCAGCCACCTGCCCCCCTGCAGACCCGCCTGGCCCACGCCCCCCCAGCCCAGCCCCAGCTGCAGCGGCTGCATCCAGCCTGCCAGGCTGTGAAGAAGTTCCAGCAAGCCCAGGAGGGCCCCAGGCAGCTGTGCCATCAAGGTGTCGGGTAACACTGTCCCAACGTGAGCAAATCAAGGCCCTGGCGCTTGCAGCAGCCCATGCCCAGATGGCCGAGACCAGAGGCTTGTCAGAGCAATCTCAGAGGGAGCATGCGCCTGGAAGCCGGTCACGACCTACCTCTGCACCAGCACCTCAGCGCAGCGTGGCTGAGGGAGATGGGATGAGAGAGGTGCTGCAGAAGCAGGCTCCAGGCGCCTGGCAGGGGAGGAGTGACCTCGCAGGTGCTAGGGAGGAGGTGGTGCGTCGTGCAAGGAATGTGGCCCGGCTGCAAGCCCAGTATGGCTCCACTGTCAGGTAGGATGGAGACGGGCCGGGAGCATAGCTACTTCCTACCTATTGTCGCTTGACTGGAGTGTCTGTCCAGCACATGGTGCACACAAGACTGCAGCGCATCACAACGTGTTGTTGACCTGGTTGCCAGGCGCTTCTGTGCTGCGCACCGACAGCATGGAGGACAGTGGTGCACCAGGCATGACCTTGAGGAGGGCGATGAGGCAGTAGTTGGACATGGTTGGGAGGAGGATGGGGTGGGGAGGAGGCGAGACAAGGAAGGTGGCCAGCAGAAGACCAGGGGAGGAGATAGGATGCGAGAGAGTGAGGGGCAGGGTGGGGGCCTGCAGTGTGGTAAGGCTGAGCAGGCAACGATTGAGCCGGCCAAGGCTAGGCCGTGGCCAGGGCAGCAGCAGGGAGAGCAAGCCCCTGCGGGTCCCCTAGAAGCCTGGGACGAGATGCAGAGCGTCCTGGCTGTAGTGGACCTCGACAGCCTCATCAGGTGCGCCGCAGTGTGGGCTTCAGGGCAGAAGGGGCAGCCTGTCTGCTTAGCAATGCACCTTTCACACTGCTGCCTGGACCAGGGGCTGAGGGAGGGCAATTGGAGGCAGGGGTTTCGCAGTGTCAATGGCAGCCTGCAGCATGGGCTGGACATGACTGGAATGTGTCTGGCGACCCCTATTGCCTGCGCTTCCATACCAGCAACAAGAAATTGTGGACAGTCTTCTGCCTAATAACGTTGTACATACTGCATGATCAGAAAAAAGGGTTAAACAACTGCAACGATTGCAAGCTCTGCAAACAACTGCAAGATCAGAAACAAAAGAGGGCCCACCGCCTTGACGCTGCCCATCACATGACACACATGAAACACATGGGCATCGAGTGCGCATGCACGGAGGCATGACTGACTCCGTGCCACGGCGAAGTTCATATTGGGGTCGCATGGGGGCACATATGCTGGCCATATTGTGCCCGGCGCTGATGGCATCCACCTCTGTCGTTAAGCAGTCCAGGGCACAAGGGGGATGCTTTAAGGCAGTTCAGGGCACAAGGGGTGCAGAAAGGCAGGTGGCAGGTGACCCTGATTAGTACCCAAGCCCCCTGGACTCCTTCCTTGTCCCCCCTGTGGCCACACTTGTGGGCTGTGGGCTGGTGAACTGATGCGCGATGCATGCTGGACTTGCGTGATGGACTTGCAGGCTTGGCCAGCCATCCACATATCCCTTACAGCACCTTGGCCCTCAACCTTGAGCCTTCATTGCAGTCGAACACTAATTGTGGACCACTACAAAGCGGTGTTTTCGTCTGTGTGGATTGTTCCCATGCACATGGCATGCTCATGGCATAGACATGGCATACACATGGTCATGGTCGCCTACCACCTACATTACTGCCTGACCCGTTAGGGCTATTGTGTAGAGTTGGCATGACAAAACATGCACTAATGTAAGCTGATGACAGCTTAACAAAGGGGGGCACACACTACTGTGCCGCAGCAGGCTGGTGCTGCTGCTGGGCCTTGGGGCTGGGCTTGTCTTGCAGCCGCTTGTAGCCCAGGCCAGGGTACTCCTTGCCCTTGGCTGCCAGCGCTCCCTGGCCTGGCCAGTAGCACAGCTCCAGTGGCCGCCACCTGCTCTCCCCAATGCACTGCATGTTCAGCGCTGCATTGCAGTCCCTGTCCAGCCACCTGCCTGGCTGTGGTGCTGGCTTGGCTTTGGCAGCCTTGCCCTTGCCCTTTGTGGGCTTAGCTGCCTCTGGCTCAGCCTTGGTGCGCTTGCTGCGCTTGGCTGGCAGGGGAGTGCTTGGCCTTGGCTCTGAGGATGCTGGCTGTGGGGCTCCCTGGCTGCTGCGAGGGGGCTGTGGGGGCTTGCAGGGGGCCACTATCGGGCACCACATCAGGCCCCGCACCGGCAGGTCATGCTGCTGGCTCCAGGCTGGACGCAGCAGGCGGTGGTGCACCTGTCCTGCTGGGGGCTTCCAGCCTGCAGGCCTGGTGGCCCTGCGCTTGCTCAGCCGGCTCTCACATGGCTGCTTGCCATTCACTGCTGAGCTGACCCGGGTGGTGCGGTGCTCATCCACAAGCACCACCCTGCCCCACCGCTGGTCTGTGCCCCTGGGCCTGCACACCACCTTGCAGCAGGCACGCAGCACCGCATCAGCACCCCACCCACCCCCAGTGCGAATGCTAGCAGCGCCAAAGAACACCACCAGCTGCTTGGAACGCCCATGGCGCTCCATGGACACCTCAGCCATCTCCTCCTCCAACTGCAGCCATGCACACAAGGCAAACACAGGGTGGCTGACATGATGGCACATGGTTAGGCATGGCACAGTCAACTATTCTTCATGCTCACTTCATACCAACCCACCACCTCTCACTCCCTTACCCTCCCTCTCTCCCACCCTCCCTCACCTTCTTGAAGAACTGCTCCAGTGTCCGGTCCTGAGCTCCGTACAGCCTCAGCCGCTGCTGTGCCCACTTGGGGTCCAGGTACACCTATATGCGCAGCACAAATAGCGAGGCGATGACGCGGAGCTGGCTGTGCACCCCGGCTCTCAGCTGGAAGTGAGCCATCAGCTTGCGCTTGGTTTTCTTGCACCCGCGCAGCACGGCGCCACCCGGGACTTTGATGACCTGCAGCCAATTACAATCCGCACTTTGACAGGCCAGGACACAATGCGGGGACACAAACAGTGCGGGGGCATACAAGGCGGGGGCGAGTGCGCACCTGTCGGCGCTCGGCCTTCCATTGAGCCCCTCGCTCCTCGCGTTGTTTGCCTGGAGGGGTGCTAGGACTTGCGCTGGCATGAACAGTAGCGATGTGAGCAGCGGAGGAGAGCTCACCGGACTGCACAGTTGCAGCGGTTGGCCTCCAGGGAAGTGCCAGCTGAGTTGGCTGCTGCCAGGTGCTGTAGGTGGGGCTTGATTGGAGCCAGCCACCGCTCAGTGTCACGGCGGGCATTGTATAGGCCACTGCCATGCTTGATCTGGACCTTGGTCAGCTTCCACCGGCGCAGCTGGTCTGCCAGCAGCTGGCCTGTCGCCGGATCCCACACCCCTGAGGCTGCGCTGACTGCCTGGGTGACGCCGGGGTCGATGCCCACCCCAATCTGAGTGGCTGGATTGAACTCAAACTCACGCTGCTCAGCTAGGCCCTTGCCAATGCGGGGCAGTCCCAGAGCATGGGCCGCTGCTGCTGCTGCACCTGGGGCTGCCACTGGGCAGCTGTTGCTACTGGAGGGGCCTACTGCTGAGGGTGGAGCAGGAGGGGTTGGGAGGGGGCGGGTGTAGTGCACACACATACTGACCCCGTCCGTCTCCACCGTCCTCTCGAACTCAAACCCCTGGTTGGCCAGCTGCTTTGTGCTGAACCACCTGTCCCAATGGTTGCTACGGGCTGGCTCTGCGGTAAACACATCCACTGTCTCCCTCGTGAGCCCCAGCTGCTGGCACACCCCGTGGAGCACCTTGCTGTCCACCTTGATGAAGTGCACCCCCACCCTGGCCAAGGGGGTGAGGGTGAAGGGGGGTGGGCAGGTCAGGACCCGGGGCCCCACTCTACGCCCGCCATGCTTTGGCTTGCCTGGCACGGGTGGGGTGGGTGGCTGCTGCCACTGCTCCAGGCATCTGCACACATGCACCGCATGGCGCATGCGGCAGGGCAGGGGCATGGTTTCCTGCAAAGAGTCTCCCTCCTATAGGGCCAGCAGTCTCCGCTGCTTGGCTGCCTCCTCCTTCAGGTCCTTGACATGCGCCTTGTCCAGGTCTGAGGCCTGCAGTTCGGGGCTGTCAGCGTTGAGGGCATACCCACACGCCAGCTTGATGAGTAGCTGAGCCTCCACCCCGCTCCAGCCTAGCCGGGCCCTGGCAGCCTTGGCGTACAGCTTGACATAGCGCTCTGCAGGTCAGGTCAGGTCAGGACAGGTCAGGCCTAGATCATGGTCAGGTCAGGCCTAGATCATGGTCAGGTCAGGCCTAGATCATGGTCAGGTCAGGCCTAGATCATGGTCAGGTCATGGTCAGGTTATGGTCAGGTTAGGTCAGGGTCAGGTCAGGGTCAGGGTCAGGTATGCACCACCGTCACTTGCCTGGGTTGAAGTAGTGTTGTTGCATGGCGACTGCTAGCTGCATGGAGTGGTGGCTGATCGTGTTGTGGTCCCCAGTCAGGTTGGTGCTGCCCAGCTGCTGCAGCTTGGCTAGTAGCTCCTGGTTGCTGGGGTCGCCAAAGGCAGGCTTTAGGCTGAAGTGCTTGTTCTGCCTAGCGCGCCCAAGCCGCCGCTGCAGCTGGTTGTAGGGGGTGAGGAAGGTTGAGTTGGCAAAGTACATGCAGAATACCCGCAGCTGCTGCAGCATCATTGGATCTTCGCTGTCAAGGGGCATAGGTGGCCCAGTGGGTGCTGCCGGTGGGGGGTGGCGGGCAGCAAGGCGGGCACTGGGTGGCCGGAGCGTGGGTGGTGCTGGGGCAGGCTCTGGCTCTGGCTCAGGCTCCGGCTCAGCCTCAGGCTCAGGCTCCCAGTCCATGTCCATGGCTGCTGGCTGGGCAGGGACACGCAGGCGGAGTGGGGGTAGGGGGGGAGCACGAGGGGCTTGGGGAGGCTGCATGGCTGGAGGAAGAGGGGCGCTGCGGAACCCCAGGGAGGGGTAGCCCACAAGGCATGTCAGCAATATGCGCAACACATACAAAGAGGCGATGACGCGGAGCTGGCTGTGCACCCCGGCTCTCAGCTGGAAGTGCGCCATCAGCTTGCGCTTGGTTTTCTTGCACCCGCGCAGCACGGTGCCACGCCATATCCCTTACAGCTTAGCCGAGGCTGTGTTCTGTGAGCCTAATGTGTTCTGTCAGCCTAATGTGTTCTGTGAGCCTAATGTGTTCTGTGACTAATGCTCTGACCCCACTGGGGCAGCAGCCTGAGACACATGCTCTTCCCTAAGCAACAGCTTAAGCATTGCCTGGTGCACACATTCCTGTGCTACAGACTCCCACTCCTGGGCCTTGAGTTGCTGGGTCTTGCAAGTTCCCTCAAGGCGCACTGCCGAGTACTCCTTGCCTAGGGCAGGGGCTGCGGTGTATCCCTGTGCTATCCGTGTGCCATGATTATTTCTGCACCCTTGCAGGCATGGCCAGCAGTGCACACTGGCTGCCATGGACCCTACTCCGGGCCCCCATGCAGCCCTGCCGCCACAAGGCCCACCCAGGCAAACCCAGGCTAGCCCACCTGTGACCAGCCCACCATCTGCCAGACCCCCCACACACTCACAGCTGGCGGGCCCTGCAGGAACAGGAGTGCAGTCAAGGGAAGGGGAGGCGGCCAAGGGCAACAGCCCGGATAGAACTAGCCCACCTGACCGTCACACCTGCGGGAGCGATGGCAGCAGCCAGGACCCTGCCAGCACCATTAGCTTAGCAGCGGGGCTGGGGCCAAGCAAGCAGGTTGCTCCAGGGCGCCGCAGCCACACACCTGCAATGAGCAGGCCCTGCCTCTCCGGGGGTCCCCTTGCTGGCCCTGGCCTGCCGGCATCCCCCTCCCCTGCTCCCGGCCCATTGCCCCTGGGCATCTCTTCCAACACCGCTGTTGAAGGTGCACGTCACGCCACAACAGGCACCAGACAGCCCAGCCATGAGCTGTCTGCACCTTCCCTCAGCGCGTCAGGCGTCCATGCAGAGGGCCGTGGCATTGCAGCTACAGCTGAGCGCGCAGGGGCGAGCACGCAAGGCGTCACAGCTGGGGTGCAGAGCAACAGGCAGGTTGAGGCAGACTGCACCTGGCCCCTCACCCCTGTGCAGCGTCAAAGGCAGCGGCTGCTAGCGGCAGGGGGCAATAAGGCTACCCCTGGTCAGGCTTCTGGTGCAGGAGCCCTTGCCCCTGCAGGCCAGGGGGCCGAGGGGGGCCCCTTCTCTTCTGCTGGCCTAGGCAGCGGCCAGGTGGCGCAGCGCTACCCCTTGGCGACAGAGCAGGTGCAGGCAGCTCACCCTAGCGGACCAGGCGGCGCTGACCCTACCGCGTCCACAGCAGGGCTGTTGGATGTGTTTGGCACCAGGGACATGGACCATGTGCACAAGGTGGGTTGGGCTGGCGATGCACATGGCCTGCAGCTTGGGGCTGGGGTGGAGGTCTCCAGGTGAGGGCTGATGGCTCAGAGGGCATGAGGGAGTTGCGCTGTGTACAGCCCCTGTGGCCCCACCCCCCAGCACTCGCCAGCTGCTTCGCTTGGGGCACCTGCCCCATCGCCGGGAGCCCCTGCCCCCTGCACACCATGCTCTCCATGCACTCACCAATTTGTGCACCCAGTGCTTGATGTGCCACGCCCCCCTGCCGCTGGTCAGGGAATGGTGAGATGATGGCATCATACATGTTGCATGCTGTTCCATGCTTGCTGTTTTGTTGCTTGGTGACAGCATGTTGAGCTTGCTGCTTTTCCATGTTTGCCTATGCCTGGTGACAGACTCATCCAGCCCACTTTGTCATCCACGCACGACCGGGCACTTTGTTTGTCGAGCGTGCCCTTGGTTGCATACAGGTTCCATGTTTGCATGTGGCTGGTGACGGCTGCAAAGGGGCCACACCTGTATAAGGAGGAGGAGGAGTGTGACCGGACAATATGTATTTGCTCCATTTTACTAGCCATCTTGGTCGCCCAAACCTGGAGGGGTCCTGGTCTCTTCCTTTTTTTCTTTGTGTCATCATGGTTTCGATCTTACAAGCTGTCAACCACCAACTGAGCCACTCACCGCACGACGGGGCGGGATACACCCAGTGAACAAGGCAAGTAAGGAGCTGGTTCCACTGCCAGCTGCTCAGCCCACTCCGCCTTGCCACAGGTGCTGTGTCGAGGCCGGAACACCGCTGTGCAGCATACCCTGAAGAGCCAGCTGGCTGAGGACGTCATCCGCTGCTGCCATCACCTGCCTGGCCGCTCCCAGGGTAAGCTGAGCAGTTTAGTGGCTGTTTAATAACGTTTATTGACCTGACTTGTTCAGCACATCTGTCCCCTACAATTTTTGCCGGGGCTGTGTTGTCGGACTCCAATTGCCCTAGCATGAAATACATGCTCTTCTAAGCAAAAGCTTCAGCATTGCCTAGTGCACACATTCATGTGCTACAACCTGCTGCTGCGAGGCCTTGCTGCATGGTCTGACCTGCTTAACATGGGAGGGAAGGGGAGGGTGGGGTGGCTGCACACTGGGCATGTAGCGGCAATGAGCCGTTCACCTGCATTTAAGGATCGCACCCAGCATTTCATCCCCCAGTGCTGCGTCCCTGCTAGGCAGCTTGTTGTGCAGCACGTGACGCGCCTGCTGCCCTGCCTGCCATCAGTGGTGGCAGGCGCAGGGCAAGTGCTACGGGAGCAACAGCAGCTGTGCGCCCTCACGGCTGCACCTCATGGCTTCCGTCCTGCTCAGTCCTCCCCAGCCCCCTTGTCCCTCACCAGGGCCTCCATCTGAGCCGGATCAGTAGTACCCACTAGCAGCCGCTAGCGGGAATACCAGTCGGCAATAGTGAGCCAACTCAAATGGGTGTTGATGGGCTGTGTGGAGTATACCCAATGCACATGGACATGGGTGCATGTGTGCCTACCACCTACATTACTGCCTGACCCGTTAGGGCTATTGTGTAGAGTTGGCATGACAAACATGCGCTGGTTGTGAGCTGATGACAGCTCAACTGGGGGGGGCACACTCTACTGTGCCACAACAGGCTGCTGCTGCTGCTGGGCCTTGGGCGGCATGTCTCGCAGCCGCTTGTAGCCTAGGCCAGGATACTCCTTGCCCTTGGCTGGCAGCGCTCCCTGGTCTGGCCAGTAGCACAGCTCCAGTGGCCACCACCTGCTCTCCCCAATGCGCTGAATGTTCAGCGCTGCATTGCAGTCCCTGTTCAGCCACCTGCCTGGCTGTGGTGCTGGCTTGGCCTTGGCAGCCTTGCCCTTGCCTTTGCCCTTGGCGGGCTGGGTGGGCTCAGCTGCCTGCTCAGCCTTGGTGCGCTTGCTGCGCTTGGCTGGTGGGGGAGTGCTTGGCCCAGGCTCTGAGGCTGCTGGCTGTGTGGCTTCCTGGCTGCTGCGTGGGGCCTGTGGGGGCTTGCGGGGGGGCACTACCGGGCACCACATCAGGCCCCGCATAACTCACGTAGAGCACAGTCGGCTGGGGACACGAACCTTTCTGCTTCTCGCTGCCCTTCCGCTTCTTCTTAGCCATCACGTGATGCGCATGAAGACGGGCGGTGGCCTTTTTAAAGCAGCTTGGGTTTCCGTGAGATCCATGGAGTGATGATCATCCCACCATGGTCCATGGCTCAGGGCGACCTAAGGCTATTAGTCAATACTCAGTGATACTCAATGATACTGTCACCGCCCAGTCCTCCCCAGCCTCAGCCGTTTACCATGTATCAGGCTATTGAACCCCAGCACGGAAGCTGCTTGCCCTGACCCCAGGTCCCGAGCCATGTCATGTCACAGCCCTGGCCCTGCCGCCCACCCCTCCCCGGACACTGCAACTTGCCCTACCCCCCTGCCCTCACCCTGTGGCCCCCTGTAGCCAGTGGTGTGGCCTACACCTGGTGGAAATCCAGTGGGCTGCCCTGCCACCTGTGCCCCAGCACCCACCCCTCCCCTGACCCCTCCCTTTACCCCTCCCCTGACCCCTCCCCTGACCCCTCCCCTGACCCCTTCCTTGACCCCTTCCTTGACCCTCAACCCTTGCCTCCAATCCCTCACTGGGAGCCCCCTCGACCCTGCCCCTCACTCCAGCCCTGTACCTGGGGCTCTGCGCAGACCTGGGGCAGAGCCAGTGGGCCAGGCAGCACCCTAGCGTGGCGCAACGGGAGGTGCAGCTGCGCCTGGCCTCAGGCTTGCCCGTCCCCCCTGACCTGCACCTCGCGGCACTGGGGCTGGAGCAGCAGCCACAGGCCCACCAGGACCCATGGCAGAGCCAGCAGCAGCGGCAGTGGCAGGAGGAGCAACCCTCGGGCCCTGCTCACCCTCAACACCATCATGGAGGCAAAGGGGATGTGCTGCAGCAGCAAGATCAGAGCAGACCACCCCTGGCTTTCACCCCTAGTCCTGCAAAGGAGCTGGGGAGGCAGCAGGTGGCACACTGGCTGGTTAAGAAGCAAGGCAGGCAGCAAGGAGGTGGGAGGTGGGGGGCAGCCCCGCTGGGACGCCAGCACCGCCAGCGGAGCCACTGTGCCTCAGGCCTGCAGCGCCATGGCCCGTGGACCCACACTCGGCCACTGCTGGACCAGGCGCCTGCCCAGCTTGCCACACGGGCTCGGGCGCATGGAGACATAGCAGGCCCGGATTCCTTGGTGGGTGAGGGGGGCAGGGCACCCTGTGATGCAGTTCTAGACAGCACCTTGGCCCTCAACCTTGAGCCTTCATTGCAGTCGAACACTAATTGTGGACCACTACAAAGCGGTGTTTTCGTCTGTGTGGATTGTTCCCATGCACATGGCATGCTCATGGCATAGACATGGCATACACATGGTCATGGTCGCCTACCACCTACATTACTGCCTGACCCGTTAGGGCTATTGTGTAGAGTTGGCATGACAAACATGCGATGGTTGTAAGCTGATGACAGCTCAACTGGGGGGGGCACACTCTACTGTGCCACAACAGGCTGTTGCTGCTGCTGGGCCTTGGGGCTGGGCTTGTCTCGCAGCCGCTTGTAGCCCAGGCCAGGGTACTCCTTGCCCTTGGCTGGCAAAGCTCCCTGCTCTGGCCAGTAGCACAGCTCCAGTGGGCGCCACCTGCTCTCCCCAATGCGCTGCATGTTCACCGCTGCATTGCAGTCCCTGTTCAGCCACCTGCCTGGCTGTGGTGCTGACTTGGCTTTGGCAGCCTTGCCCTTGCCCTTTGTGGGCTTAGCTGCCTCTGGCTCAGCCTTGCTGCGCTTGGCTGGCAGGGGAGTGCTTGGCCCCGGCTCTGAGGCTGCTGGCTGTGGGGCTTCCTGACTGCTGCGAGGGGGCTGTGGGGGCTTGCGGGGGGCCACTACCGGGCACCGCATCAGGCCCCGCACCGGCAGGTCACGCTGCTGGCTCCAGGCTGGGCGGAGCAGGCGGTGGTGCACCTGCCCTGCTGGGGGCTTCCAGTTGAACCTTGTTTTCGTGGGCTTTCAATCGGATGCGGCTCTGGCTCCGCGCTGCTGGGACGCTTCCTCGGAGGCATTGCGCCGACCCAGGAGGCGATGTCACTCACTCTCGCACCTCCAAAGGGCACCTCTAGCAGTGCAGTTCTAGACAGCAGTGGCGTGTCGGATGAAGGGCTCCTGCCAGCCACAGTCGGTTCCATGCTGTGTGTGTGGGCGTGCTGCACAGGCTGCCAGCCTTATTCACCGGGGCCATGGCTGGCAGAAATGCTGTGGGCAAAGAGGCGGCTTGGGTAATTGTCAGGAGGTCACGGAGTCTTACCTTGTCGCTCACAATTTGATGTGGCTTGCCTCGGAGGCAAAAGGGCGGCACTGCCATCCTAGTGTGGGGAATGGGGAGACAGTAGCTTCTCATGCTTGCAACGCCTACGTTCCTTGACGCTTGGCCGCGCTACAACCTTTCCACAACCATGTTCCTAGTCTAACCACCTCGCCTAACTACAACTTGATCTCTGTAGCTTCATTTGGGCACCCTTGATGAAAACAAACCCCATCCTGGTGGCACGTTCTATCCCCTGACCACTGGGCTACTGATGAAGGGGGGGGGCAGGGGGCCATGGGCCTGGACCTGCTCCAGGGACTCCATTATAGGGCTGACCACGGAATGGCTGCAGCAGCAGTGACAGGCACAGGACTGCTGCCAGGCAGCACTACTTGCTGCCCATGGCCATGCGCTTGTTGATCTCTGCCACAATTGCATCAGCTTGTGCTGGGTTGACCTCAGGCTAAAGTGCTTTGATCAGCCAGGCAAAGCTGCCTTAATGACCTGGCACCGCTGACCGGCTACCTCGTCACCCCGCTCCTGCTCCTGCTGCTGCCCACTACCTTTTATGTATGTATGTTGATGATGTATGATAGTCACCATAGGCCTATGGCGGTTGATGGTTCCGTTGTGAAGAGTGCAGGTGAGCCACCAGCGCCTGGCATGCAAGCCGGTGTGGAATTCATCACCAGAACCTCCCTACTGGCTGCCGGGCTACGTCAACACGTGCATAGGTGGGCCCAAAAGTGACTGGCTCAGGCGCTCTCTACCACTGACCGTACGCGCGAAGTCACTTGCAGCGACTCCCTCGATTGATGCAAGGCCGCTGTGCTGCCGTCCGCAGGGTCCTCAATGACCAAGGAGCGCGCCGCCCGGCTCGGTCGCGCAGTTCATGCGGGTTGCGGGAAAAGCGCTCTACACTTGGCGGCACTTGCCGGGGACACGCAGGCTGTGCTAGAGGGACTGTTTCCGCACTCTGCGCCCCCACGAGACAGGTCTACTGACGGTGTGGGCCAGGCTGGGCTCTGTTCCGCCCGGGCGGAAGATGAAGTCCGCGGGGCTCATCAGACGAACAGGCGGCACAGAGCAGCAGCTGCGGTGGCAGCGGTGGACGCGACAGGCCGCACAGCGTTGCACAAAGCTATGCAAAGTCAAGCACCCAAGCTACGCCTTGTCGAGCAGCTGTTGGCAGCAGGTGAGCTAGGCCCTTGTGGCTGGGTTGGACAAAAAAGATAACAATGCGAGGTAATGCATCGCCCCACCAGCCACCTCCCTGGTGCTGCTGATGGTGCACGACACTGCCTGCCACGTGCCTGCACATGTCCCACACCTGGAGTCAAAGATCAACGGAGCAAGCGCGATTGCAAACAACTGATGCAACGCTGCCGGCTGCAGGTGCTGACGCAGCGGCCCGTGACAGGGACGGACGTACAGCCCTGCACCTCGCGGTGCTAACGGGCTGCGAGGCACGGGTCCGGCTGCTATTGCACGCGGCTCAAGCTGATCCAGACGTGCAGGACGCTGCGGGGTACACCGCCTTGCACCTGGTGCGCTAGTGAATGCCAGTACGCTGCACCTCTAGCACTTGCGGGCGCTGGCGGAGAACTCAGTTGCAGCTTTCCGGACCAACCGCGCAGGCCGTGCACCGGGCGTGTGGCAGTCCGGTGATGGCGATGCTGCTTCAGGCTGGCGCGGACGTAAACGTGGCAGACCGTAATGGACGCACGCCGCTGCACCTCGCCGCACTGCGGCCTCATCGGTAAGTGGAGCACCGGGTACCCTCGCGGACGCTAAGTTCGAGATCGTGTTGTTTGGATAGTATCCGCTCTGATTGGCCTTCATCGGCTGTTCTGTGAAGGCCGCTCTCTTGCAATGATGCCGAACGCACAGACGCCGTTTCCCATTTTACGTTTCCCATTTTGGGGCTCCATTTCGTTTTTGGACTCCGTGCTAATATTCTGCGACATGGGACCAGCCCCCTTGCCCCTCACTAGGGCCTCCATTTCAGCCGGATCAGTAGTACCCTTGGGTTTCTCGTGAGATCCATGGAGTGATAATCATCCCACCATGGTCCATGGCACAGGGCGACCTAAGGCTATTAGTCTTCAGTCCTTGGAAGACCTTGGAGAGCCCTACTGCATGGTTATTGGTGACAAGCCACAGCCAATATACATGGGACCAGCCCTTGACCACTACCGACTGCACATTTGCTCCGTCATGGTCAAGTGTGTGTGTGGATGTGGGTGTGTGCAGGCATTGTGCAGGCACCGGGTGCTGCAGCCTGGCTGCGCTGCTGCGGGCCGGCGCTGCCGTGGAAGCACAGGATAAGGATGGCAGGTGAGCTGCCTGGGGGCTACCTGGGGCGTGCACCTACCCTCCTCGTTGACAGCCTTAACTTCTGGAACCCAGCAGCCACCCATGCAGGCCACGGCAGCAGGGTAGGGTGTCATGTAGCAGGGCATGCGTTCAGGGGTGTTGGCTGGCCAGTATCGTGTGACTGCGGGCAGACCAACACACCAAGGAGGGTGTAAGACTTTAAGGCAGCAAGGGGCAAGGTAAGGTACACTGGCCAGGCAAGGCACACTGTTGCACTGCACAGTATTGTGTGAGAACCATGGAGATCTTTGCTGTGGGAAGTCCAGGACCACTGGCACGCTCCTGAACCGCAAGGGCTACATGTCAGAGCTGTCGTCAGTTGCATGCTGGGAACAGTTTGTTTGGCCTATAGTTGCTATGTACCCAGCGCCCATGTTTGCAGCCAATGCAGCTCATAGCAGCAAAGAGGATGGTGGGTAGTCAGATGAGGTTGAGGGAGACAGAAACCCTGATTTGCTGGCCTTGGCCATGGGCTTGTGGGCTGGCTGGTGTGCAACGCTATGGAGGTGGCTGGTGACCAATGCTGGTGGCTGGTGCTGCACAGGACGCCATTGCACTGTGT
>JASKMD010000017.1:3659415-3681847 GCA_030144725.1 Haematococcus lacustris
GGTCCTCATTGGGGAAGGAGGACAGGCAGGCGCCTGCAGGGGTGGGGGGGGGCAAGTCGGGGGAGGGGGCAAGGGCCGGGGCAGGACAGGGTGGGGGGGGTCAGGTTGGGTCCAGGTGCTGACCCTGGAGGTGAGGGAGGGTAGGGTAGGGGTGGGGTGGGGGGGGGTGGGGGGAAGCCAGGACTGTCTTGGTGGTTTGGAGCAGGGCAGGGTAGGCCAGTTTGGTGTCAGGTCGGGTCGCGTGAGGTGAGGTGAGGTGGGGTGAGGTGGGGTGAGGTGGGGTGAGGTGAGGTGAGGTGAGGTGAGGTGAGGTGAGGTGAGGTGAGGTGAGGTGAGGTGAGGTGAGGTGGGTGAGGTGGGGTGAGGTGAGGTGAGGTGAGGTGAGGTGAGGTGAGGTGGAGGTGAGGTGAGGTGAGGTGAGGGTGAGGTGGGGTGAGGTGGGGTGAGGTGAGGTGAGGTGAGGTGAGGTGAGGTGGGGTGGAGGTGAGGTGAGGTGAGGTGAGGTGAGCCCTATGTGCTGTGCCTGCCCCAGTGGCGCGGCGGCGCACCTTCCAGCACCAGGCAGGTGACGGCCAGCAGCTGGTCCAGGGGCTGGCTGGCGGCACCCCCCCTGGGTCTGGGGGGCAGCGGCCTGGGAGGCTAGAGCCTGAAGCGCCAGGGCCAGGCCAGGGTGCAGGGGGTGGGCTGGGTTGGGTTGGTTGGGTTGGTTTGGAAGGCTTGGTGGGGGGGGAAGGGGTGGGGGGGGGGAGGGGGGCTGGCAGGCAGGGGGCCATTGAAGCGAGGGGAGGGAGGGGGGGTGGCGCTTGAGGTCAGCTGCAGGCCACCGCTATAGGGGGGGGGCTCATGGGCTCATGGTAAGCTTTGGCCTGATCCTCTAGGGGCCGTTAAAGGGCGGGGTTGGCAGGCATGGGTGGGGTGTGTGGGGGAACCTGGCAGGGGTGGGGGGTTCGAGTCCTGGTTTCGCCCCGGAGCTTTGCTGAGGTGTCAATAGGGCCAGATGGGGCCGGCCTAATATGCTGTCTCTCACCTGCAGCAGGCCCTCCTCCTCCTCCGCCTGCTCTGCTTGCCCCTGGCCCTCTTTCCCCGCAGTCAGCATCAGTTGCTCTCTTAACAGCTGCAGTCAAACGGGTGGGTCAGTCGGTCAGTCAGTTGGGTCAGTCACTTTGTTCGTTTGCTGAATTGTGTGCTCTCTCCACGGCTATAGTCAAGCGAGTGGAAGCGTGGTTGCGGCAGCAGGCTGGAAGGCGACGCGGTCAGTTGGTTGGCCAGTTGGTTGGTTTGTTAATTTGTCGGTCAGCCAGGGCTGGGCAGAGGTTAGACGGGCACAAGTCGGGAGGGCCGCGCCGCAGCCGCACCTGGTGGTGGTGGTGGTGGCTGGCCCAGGGCTGCGGCGCGCAGCTCCCCCATGACGCCCTCAAGGGAGGAGCGCGCCGCACTGTCCAGCGCCAGGTCCAGGAACAACACGTCGGCGTGCCGCCCCCCACAACCCGCATCACCCGCCTGCATCATCAGGGACACCAGCAGGACCTCAGCACTACAGCCTTACGCTGAACGCCCACCTTCCTTCTCTTCCTCTCTCTTGTTGCTTCCTTGATACTGCCCAGGAGCCCCACAAATACCCATCCCCACCTCTGCCACCCACCCACCCACCCACCTGCCCGCCCGCCCCGCGTGAACAGCCACCCCCCATTCCCCCGCCCGCCTGCCCACCTGCCCGCCTGCCCGCCTGCCTGCCCCCTGCCCGCTCACTCACCAGCAGCGCAGGTCGTTATGGCGGTGCCGTGCCCCGACCAGCAGCTCCAGCAGCCGCACCACCCCCCGGCAGCAGAGGGACAGTGGCCTGCTGGCTCCCGGCCTGCCTGGGGTCTGGTGCCCGGCCCCCCCGCCTGCTGCTGCTGTTGGCGGCGCTGCCGCTGCCTGCCCAGGCGGAGCCGCTGCCCATGGTGGCCTCTGACAGCGCAGCCTGGAGGTGCAGGGCAGCGCCCAGCAGGGAGTCCAGCTCCGGGCTCACCACACCCGGTACGGGGGGGGACGGATCTGCAGGGCGCCAGATTAGGACACATGCTAGATTAGGCAAGGCCGGGTGCGTGCTGCTGAGGGCCAGGGCCTCCCTGGTCAGGGCAGGGCGGCAGGGGCTCCGGGCCAGGGAAGGAATGAGAGGGAGGGAGCATTGGACCACCCTGCCCTGCCGCTGATCGCCCCTGATGCGACGCTGAAATCGGCTACAAGGACCGGCAGCCACCCCCCAGGCCAACCGCCATGGCAACCGCCAGGCTACCCCTCCCTCATCTCCAACGCCGCATAGCTGGCCTCCCTGCTGCTGCCCCTGCTGTTCCTGCTGCCGGCAGCCCCACATGTGCTTGCTGCCCTTCATGGTCGCGGGCGCTGTAGCCCACCACGTTGGCGGCAGCACTGGCCAGGTCAGTCCCGCAGTGTACGGCCCTGGGAGGGCAGGCAGCCAGGCCAGGAGCAGCAGGCCCTTGGGACTCCTGGAGATGCTGTGCGTAGCCTCCCCCTCCCCCTCCCCCCTCCCCCTCCCCCTCCCCCTCCCCCTCCCCCTCCCCCTCCCCCTCCCCCCCCCTCCCCCCTCCCCCCCCTCCCCCTCCCCCTCCCCCTCCCCTCCCTGCAGGCGTTGCAGTGCAGCAGCGGAGCACTCACTGCAGTGTGGCCAGGTAGGGCGGTGAGGTCCCGGATCAAGCCGGACACCTGACCGGGGCTGAAGGAGGGGGCGCTCACTAATGGGCCTGCGGCTCACAGGGGCGCTGGGCTGGGCAGCCGGGGGGGGTGGACAGGGGGGCAGGGGGCCAGGGGGAGCGGACAGGGGGGGCAGGGGAGGGCGCTGGGAGGGGTCAAGGGCCAGGGGGGGCCAGGGGTTGTGGCCAGCAGGCCAGGTTGGTGTGTTAGGCGAATGGCAGCAGCGCTGTGGCCAGCCTCAGTGTGCACCTTGGCAACAGAGCGCCCCTTGACCTTTCCCCTGGCCTTCCTTCCTGACCCCTCCCCCTCGACCTGGCTACTGAGAGCAGACCTGGCACCTGTCAAAGGAGGCGAGGCGCTTGGGGGTGATGCGGGAGGCCGCCAGGGTGCTCCAGTACGCGTCCAGGTCCAGCCCGCTGCTGCAGTAGGCCAGCAGGGCCTGGGGGGGAGCGGGAGGGGCAGGCAGGGGCAGGCCAGGCCAGGTAGGGGGGGGGGGGGTAGGGGGGGGGGAGGGGAGGGGAATGTGTAGCGGTGAGGTTGAAGCTGGTGGAGGGCTGTGGCTGGTGTGACAGCAGGCAGCAAGCAGCGGCGGCAGCGGCGGCAGCAGCAGCAGCAGACCTGGGCAGGGGCCCACCTGGCAGATGACCACGTCGTCCGGGCTGGTGTTGTTGTGCAGCTTCTGGTGCCACTCCTCCATCATACCGCCCTGAGAGGACAGCATACAGCCAGCCCCATGAAGCCGTGCAACCCCGCCCTGCCCCCATTCCCTGCTTCACCCCGCTCCGCCCCTGCCCTCCCCTTCCCACACCCTCTCTCCCTACCCCTTCTCCCCACCCCCTTCTAGCCCCCGCCCCAGCCCCTCCCGCTGGCCTCTCCCCCCCCTCACCTTGCAGTGGTTGCGGGACTGCACCTCCAGGATCTCGTCCCTGATGCGCTGGCCCACGTCCCCCTGACCCCCCCGGCCCACGCTGGTGAGGGCCAGGCGGGTCAGGCCCCGCAGCTCGACAGGCCCCCCCGCGCTGCTGCCTGCCAGGCTGCACAGTCGGCTGCACAGCCGGTCCTGCACACCACCACCAGGGCACACCACCAGGTGCCTCAACAACCCCACCAGGTGCTCAAACAACACCCACCCTGGTGGCAGCATGGACACGTCACCAGCAGCAGGCTCTGGGAAAAGCAGTGTGGGGGTCATCGCTGCTCCAGTGCTGTGTGCTGTGTGTCAGGACCGGAAGCAGCCCACCTCAAGCCCTGGAAAACCTGACCTAATGTCAGGGCCCAAGCCTGATCCACAAAGCCACATGGCCCACACGCCAATGGTGTCCCACCCGCTACACAAAGTATGACGCCAGACCCCTGCCCGTATGCCCCGCACGCCCCCCCCCCCCTCAGGACTACCCCCCCTAGCCCCCCCCTTCAACACACATTGTGCAGCACACCACGTCCTTCCTCCCCCCCTTCCCTTACAGCCTCCTGACCCTGCCACCCCCATTCCCCCCCTCCCCATTCGGAGACAACCCCCTGCAGCCCCCTGCAGCCCCCCCCCACCTGAGCTGCGCTGATCTCCCGCGGCTTTCACGTTGTAGTTGCGGTTCCACACCAGCAGCCGCTGAGCGGACATGCGCAGCCACACCGTGACGACAGCCAGGGCAGCCACCTGCTCCTCCCCCCTGCACTGACCCACCACCTCCACCAGCGCATGACCCTGTGCGGGGCACAGAGCACAGGCTGTCAGCCACACACGCACTGGCTTGCCAAGGCAGCGCACACATGTGGCCTCCTGCACGGCAAAGCTGCGGCAACAGCGACACGCGGTGCTGCTGCATGCCACTGCGACTCACTGGGCCTGATGCTCCAGGCGACCTGAAGGCGACCTCACCTAACTCACCTAACTGACCTAACTGACCTAACTAACCTCACTGATCTGTAGGTAACCTTGCCCACCCTCGCCTGCCATGCCCTTGCCTGCCCCAGCTCTGCCCCGCCCATACCTGCCCCTGCCCCACCCCCTCTTGCCCCACCCCCACCTGCCCCGCTCTCCTGACCTGAGCCAACTAGTAGGTGACCTGTTCCTTAGCCCCCCCTGCCCCTGCCCCTGCCCCTGCCCCTGCCCCCGCCCGCCTGCCTGGTTTGTAGCGGTGCATGAGGGAGCGACAGGCCTCCTGCTCAGCTGCGGCCACTCGGTCCACCATCCAGCCACACACTCCGCCCTGGGCCCTGCAGCAGGCACTTGGTCGGGGCGGTCAGAGGATTGGTTGGCCAGTTGCTCGGTGGCTTAGCCCGTTCAGCCAGTCAGTCTGTCAGTCCGTCCGTCAGACATGCAGTCACTCAAGCAAGAGTGAGGTGCTAGGCGGGGAACCCTTCACTCAGCTCCCTCTGCTGCCACCCCTCCCCTGACTGCCCCCCTTCACCCCCCTGCCTACCGGCCTGCTGCTCCTGCCCCTCGCCCCCCCCCAGCACCCCCCCACCTGCTGTTCCCCTGCACCATAAGGCTGGGCAGCAGCGTCACGCTGTGCTGCCAGTTGCGAATGAAGGCCTCCACCTTCACGGTGGCGGAGTCACGCGCCAGTGGCCCCCTCCCCAACCTCTGTTGCTGCTGCTGCTGCTCTGCAGCCTGCTTCCCCCCGGCCCCGGCCCTGATGACCCCACCGGCGTGAGAAGAAGCAGAGTGGGTGGCTTGGCTGGGTGGGGAGTGGCGCAGGGACTCGGTCCCTTGGCTGCGATGGGGTGGGGCAGCTGCAGGGCGTGTGGGGCTGCTCTGCCTGGGAGTGGGGGGGCGGAGTGGGGAGGGGGCGGGGGGTGATGTGGGGCAGGTGGGCCGGCAGGAACAGGTCAGTAAGGTGATGGGGGCTCAACCAGGCCTTGGCCCAGGAGGAGGAGGAGGAGGAGGAGGAGGAGGAGGAGGGGGGGGGGCACTGCAGCACACACACCAGGCCGCTGCTGTCACGCCTGCAGCCAGGGGAGGGGGGTCGGGGGTGGGGGAGCAGGGGAGGGGTGGGGGTGCGGGGTGAAGCCATATTTGACAGCATCACATGGGAGCATCACATGGGAGCAGGGGAGCAGGGTAGGGGGTGGGGTGTGGGGTGAAGCCAAGCGCGGGGGGTCTGTGTGGAGGGTGAGGGAGAGGGGGTCGAGCATCACATGGCCTGCTCTGTTCTGCTGCCTGGATGTGTGCCCTGCTGCTGCTCACACCCCCTGCCCCCATGCAGCCTTAGGCCCCTGCCCCCACCTGAGTGAGTCCTGCAGGGGCAGCTGCAGCAGCACCCCCTGCAGCCGCCCATCAGCCCCAGGGCATGGTCCCAGAGTGGTGTCCCAGGCCCCCCCTCCTGCACTCAGTCAGCAGCGGCAGCAGGGTCAGGGTCAGGGTCAGGGTCAGGGTCAGGGTCAGGGTCAGGGTCAGGATCAGGGTCAGGGTCAGGGTCAGGGTCAGGGTCAGGGTCAGGGTCAGGGTCAGGGTCAGGGTCAGGGTCAGGGTCAGGGTCAGGGTCAGGGTCAGGGTCAGGGTCAGGGTCAGGGTCAGGGTCAGGGTCAGGGTCAGGGTCAGGGTCAGGGTCAGGGTCAGGGTCAGGGTCAGGGTCAGGGTCAGGGTCAGGGTCAGGGTCAGGGTCAGGGTCAGGGTCAGGGTCAGGGTCAGGGTCAGGGTCAGGATCAGGGTCAGGGTCAGGGTCAGGGTCAGGGTCAGGGTCAGGGTCAGGGTCAGGGTCAGGGTCAGGGTCAGGGTCAGGGTCAGGGTCAGGGTCAGGGTCAGGGTCAGGGTCAGGGTCAGGGTCAGGATCAGGGTCAGGGTCAGGGTCAGGGTCAGGGTCAGGGTCAGGGTCAGGGTCAGGGTCAGGGTCAGGGTCAGGGTCAGGGTCAGGGTCAGGGTCAGGGTCAGGGTCAGGGTCAGGGTCAGGGTCAGGGTCAGGGTCAGGGTCAGGGTCAGGGTCAGGGTCAGGGTCAGGGTCAGGGTCAGGGTCAGGGTCAGGGTCAGGGTCAGGGTCAGGGTCAGGGTCAGGGTCAGGGTCAGGGTCAGGATCAGGGTCAGGGTCAGGGTCAGGGTCAGGGTCAGGGTCAGGGTCAGGGTCAGGGTCAGGGTCAGGGTCAGGGTCAGGGTCAGGGTCAGGGTCAGGGTCAGGGTCAGGGTCAGGGTCAGGGTCAGGGTCAGGGTCAGGGTCAGGGTCAGGGTCAGGGTCAGGGTCAGGGTCAGGGTCAGGGTCAGGGTCAGGGTCAGGGTCAGGGTCAGGGTCAGGGTCAGGGTCAGGGTCAGGGTCAGGGTCAGGGTCAGGGTCAGGGTCAGGATCAGGGTCAGGGTCAGGGTCAGGGTCAGGGTCAGGGTCAGGGTCAGGGTCAGGGTCAGGTGGGGCCTCTGAGGCCGCACCTCACATGCTGACTGCTGCAACATCTACCACGGGCCAGCAGACTGGCCCCTACACCTACCCTACCCCCACATCTACCCTGTCCCTACCCCTGCCCTCACTACCCCTCACAGCCCTTCTTGCTCTGAAAGGCTGACTTGGCCTGCCCCTTCCCCCTCACCGGCATCAGACGAGGCAGGGGGCTGCGTGTGCCAGCCGGGGGGGGGCGCCCTCCACCCCCCCCCAGGGGCTTTGGCCACTGCCCAGCGCAGCAGCAGAGGGGCCGGGCTGTGAGGTGCGGCTGCAGGGGGCGGGGGCAGCTGCACCAGCAGGGACCACACTGTGGTGGGGGGCTGGGGGCCGCGGGCAGGCAGGGTCAGGGCTGCAGGCAGGGTGGGGAGGGGCAGGGTGCGGGCAACAGCTGGTTGGAGCAGGGGTATCAGGGTCAGGGGCCAAGGCAGGGGCAGGGGCCTCAGGGGCAGAGGAGGTGGACGCTGACCCCCTGTGGCCTGCTGCACCGAGCTCCAAGGATCAGGGGGCCCGGCCTGAGCAGCCGACCCCTCCCCTGCTGCTGCTGCTGCTGCCCCAGGAGTCTAGCAGCGCCACCGCCATAGCCACCACCTGGATCCTTAGCCAAGGGAGACCAGGGCGACGCTGAGCCAGACAAGCCCTGCCGCTGTCTGTCTGGTAGTGCCAAGCGCCTGGGGCAATATCTTTGCTGCTGCCGCTGCTACTGCTTTCCTATTGCTGCTGCTGCCGCTGCTGCTGCTGCTGCTGCTGCTGCTGCTGCTGCCCTGAGAGTGCCCTGACAGGCCTCCTGTAGCCACTGCTGCAGCAGAGGACAGGGCGCAGGCAGTGTGGCGGGAGGGAGGGGGCCAGGCAGCCCACCTGCCACCACCAGGCTGCCGCAGGGAGCGCCGCCGTCATGGTCCCAGCCCAGGCTGTGGTGCACCTGCACAGGCGGGGCAGGGCAAGGCTGGAGGCAGGGCAATGCGGGGGCAAGGCAAGGCTGGAGGCAGGGGCGGAGGCCTGGGGCTACTTGGGGGCAGGGGGGGGTATGCAGGGTCAGGGCTGAGCTGAGGGGCCAGGGGGGAGGGGGGTAGGGGACACGAGGGCAGGGCTGGAGCTGAGGAGTCAGGGGGGTGAGGGGGGGGGGTACTTGGACCCAGACCTGGCCAGGTAGGCGCTGCTAAGAGGTCTTGTGAGTAATGACAGGTGTGACACAGGCAGCCCTCCCACCAACCACCAACTGCCACCGCACCGAGCCTGCCCCACATCCTCCCACCAGGGTAGCGCATGAGCTGGCGGTTGAGGCGGTTGGCTCGCCCCGGGCAGCCAGCCACTGGCTCAGCGCATCCAGGGCGTGGGCTTGCAGCTCCGGGCTGGGTGTAGAGGGGGCCAGAGGGGTTGTCTGGGTGGGGGGTGCAGCGGTGGTGCTGGCAGCATGGGGAGGGGTGAGCTGCTCAGCCCTGAGGTGCCTGGACCAGCCTCGGTGGAGGCTATCAGGCCTTAAGGTCAGGAGGCAGCTGAGGCCCTGCGTCACGCCGTGCCTGCAGCAGCAACGGCAGAATAGGGCGTGGCAAGCAGTAACATGACGGGCAGGGTTTCGTTGGGTTTACGATGGGCGACGAGCAGCACGCTGGTGAGCGATAAGGTGCTAGGTCACCACCTGGGTCGCTGCGCGCTGCTGAAGGCGGTGCTTGCGCCTCCTGTGCGTGCGCAGGCTAGCAAGGATTGCACAGCCAATTGTTCGACGCAATGCAGCGCTGAGTCGGGCGTTGGCAGCATTGTGAGCATCACCTTGCACATTGGTGTTGCGCCCAGAGGCCCGCATGCCCCTCATCGCTCCTGCCGGCGACCAAGTCGTTTACTAGCAGCGATGTTCAACAGTATCCTAGCACGGCCTTCACGTGACAATCTATGGGCGACATCACCTAGCCATCCGATAGCCATGCCCTGCCATGTTGCAAGCGCCATGCGTCGGCACGACTGCTATGGTGCCATGCTGCTTCTGCCACTGCCTCAACCACCCCACCCTGCGGCAGCCTCACTTACTTGAACCTTTGTCAGCCAGTAGACAGTGCAATGTTAGCGTTACGATTTATATTACAAACGGTTTTATAAAACCACATGTGTCCATCATTATAGTCCATGCCAAGGCCACTGAGCAGCCAGGGCATGAGCAACATGCCCGCTAATATGCCGTGCTGCTAAAATAACACACTCAAGCAGGAACGGCGTGTGCAGCCTACAAACATGAACAACATGTGCAGCCCAGACCCTATGGAATGCACCAGCCAACTGACCAATGCTAACACTGATACCATGCCATCCGTTATCCGTTGACAAAGCATGCCTTGGCTTCCCCTCCATTCACCACCGTTTACCCCAATCAAAGTAAACTGTATGTTGTCGACGGACCAACTAGTCAGCTGCTCGCCGAAGCAACGATGCCATGATGCGGTGCAGGGGTGTTGGCTTACGAGCTAGTGCATGACGGCCAGTAGCTACGGCCTGCTCGGTGCGCTATATTCAGTTCTACGCCTTTTTCCGACCGCCTCCCGCCAAGCTGGCACCTAGGGACTGCCACCCGACACCGTTGCTGCCGGCGGTAATGCCACCCGCTAGGCGTGGGTAGCCACTGAGTCCTAGGCCTTGGGACCCGAGGCCAAGCCCGGAGCTTGCATAAAACGGTGCGAACCTCGTTTCTCGTGAGAAGAATTGCAGCAGATTTCGCGATGCCACATGAGGAAGATTGCGTAAAACTCGGCCTGCGTCATAGGTGAGCTGGGTCTCGGCGATTGTTCTGATGGGCGCGCACACAGCGTCGAGCACGGAGGCGCACCTTGCACGCAGGCAGGACCCACGCATAGCAGGAGGGCTGCGAGCAGGGCGATGTACTTCACATGACGCCGAGGGGAGGGTAGCATCGCTGCTGTCTGTTTTTAGGTTGTTACAGTCTGTCTGCTAGGGCGCGCAGCGCATAAGTTGTATCGAGGTTCGATGTTTCTTTTTAAATCCATCGTCACATTTCATCGCCGCCATGTCAATACAGCTACGGCTCCTACGCTCAGTTGGACAGACGCTCAGTTGGACAGACGCTGGACTGCTGTTGGTTGTTGTGTGGCCCATAAAGCCCAACAAATCGCAGGGCTGTGCTCAGCCTTACCGATCGCCGTACCCTAGTGCACGATGCAACCAGGCGCCCTCGAGCTCAGGCGCCGTGTCCACCAACCGTCGCTGCTCTAGTCACCCGGCGTGCGCGAAGCCGGGGTGCCTTTTTCTGATCAAGGTTCACAGGCAGCCCGCTCACTCCATATCGGCTGGGGCGCTGTCCTGCCCGAGGGTCTGCAACGCGGCCTTCGCCGCTGAGGCCGCGGAAACGATGCTCGCGTTCCTGTCCGTGTCCAACACGCGCTGTAGACAAGCGAGCACTTGGACTCGCACCGCGTCAGGAAGCGGGGCTAGGTCAGCACCGGACCGGGAGGCGGTCAAGTCAGAGTCTCCGCCACCCGGCTGAGCGGGCGCAGTAGCTCCGGTGACGGATGAACTGCGAACATGCTGTACGACAGCCACTGCCGCGGCCAAGGTCTTGAGGGCCGCGGCCCGCACCTAGCAGCAGGCAAGCAGGGCATAATTGATGTCGTCGGCAGCTTCAAAGGGCGAGGAGACCTAGCGCGAGGTGGCGACTGAGACCCTCGAGGCAAGGCTTGCAGAAGGTGTCATGAGCCGAGGTCGAGGTCATAGGCAGGGCAGTCAGGGCAGCAGCTGAGAACAGAGTCACCCAGGCTCTGCCCCTACCCCTCCCCTGCCCCTTACCTGCTGGATTTGGACGTCTGCAGCGCACGCAGCGAGACCCGGCAGCAGCGTCGCCGCCCACTGCATCGCTTGCTCCCCTCCCACCACTTCACTCCCTCCTCCTCCTCCTCCTGCTGCTGCTGCTGCCCCTGCCTCCTTCACCCCCCCTGAAGGCAGCTCCACTTCCATGGCCTTGGCTGCCACCCCCCCAGCCCCCTCTTGCGCCCCTGAAGGCACCAGGGGCTCCCCCAGTGGCCCAGGGGTCGTGAGGGCCACCCCCCTGCTCACCACCGCCGCTGCCGCCACCACAGCTGCCTGGCGCTGCTGCCAGGGCAGCGGTGAGGCCAGCACACGAGCCAGCACGTGGCTGAGCTGCACCCCCGCTGCTGCCTTGCTGGGCCACCCTGCTGGGCACACCTCACCGCCGGCACTGCTGCTGTCAGTGTCCCCCTGCCCCTCGCCCCTCCCCGCCTTCCCGCCACCCACATCAGCAGGGGGGCTGTCCAGCCCAGCTGCTGTCACACTTGGTGGGAGGGGGCTGCTGCTGCTGGCGGTGGTGGCTGGTGGCGTGGGAGGGGGGTGGGGCAGGGGGCTGGCGGCGGTGAGGGGTGAGATGTGTGAGAAGGCAGCGGCCAGGCAGTGCAGGCTCTCTATCAATGGCAGAGGCTGGGCGGACCCCTCCTCAGCGCCAGCAGCACTGGCAGGGGCAGGGGCAGGCGGGGGGGCTGGGGCAGCAGCAGGGGAGGGGGAGGGGTTGAGGGCGGGGGTGGGGGGGCAGTGTGTGTCCACAGCCTCCAGGAGGGGGGGCGCCACCTGGCAGGCAGGGGGGGGAGAGCAGCAGGGGGAGGGGGGGGGGTGTCAGCCTTCCCCAGGCAGCAGGGGGGAGGGGTCAGGGGGCAAGGTGGCAGCAGGCTGGGCCTCCTCCCCCGCGCCACTGCCTCCACCTAGTACTAGCCTCCACCTGGTGGCACAGCTGTCCAGTGCCCCCCCCCTCCACCTCTACCACACCCGGCATGCCCCTCTCCAGGCGTAGGTCCAGGGTGCTTCAGGCTGCTGCCTGCCACACCCCTCGCCAGCCGTGCCATTGACCCCACTGCTGCCTGCTTGGCTGCTCATCTGCCCGCCTGCCCGCCTGCCTAGTAGTTGAACGGTGCTGCCTGCACGCTAGGGGGGCTGGTGCAGGACCCACCTGGGCGTAGAAGTCGAGGTCGAAGGCGGTGAGGCAGGACTCCAGGCAGCGCAGCCCAGCCGCCCTGCAGCACCCAGGGCACCCCACCCCCCTGGAGCTGAGGTGTGAGCCTGAGGGAGAGGGAGAGGGAGAGGGGGGAGGGAGAGGGGGCCAGGGTGCACCCCCCTGGCATGGCAGGCAGCAAGGGGGCGGGCAGGGGCCAGGGCCGTGGAGTAGGGGGGGGAGGGGGGTGGCTGTACCTGTAGCTGCCCTTCTTGCGCCCCGCTGCAGCCAGGGCAGTGGCCACCAGGGCAGCAGCGCCGCCCTCCACATTGGAGCCCAGAGCAGCTGCAGGGCGGGGCAAGGCAGGGGGGGCCAGGCCAGGTCAGGGAGAGTCGGCACAGGCCAGACGCTTCCAGCAGCGCATGATAGCCCCCCACTGCCCCCTACTGCTTTGTATCGCACAGCCAAAACCACATCCTGAAAGGCGGATGATAAGGTCACGGGTTCAAACCTAGCCAGACGCAGAAATGTGCTCTCGGGTGAATGGGCGGACTTGTGGGGGCAGCTGTGGACCTGTCATGCAGGCGGTTGCTTTGCGTAGATTTCTTTCTTTCTTCTTTTCTTCTTCTTCTTCCAACCAGGAAACTGCTGGACACTGGCCTTTCACCACACGCCCCATCACCCTCGCATGCCACTAACCTCTCTTCCCTGCCCCAACCCTTTCCACCCTTTCCCCTCGCTTCAACACCCTCCCCCTCCACCTCTGCGCCTCCTGTCCCCCTGTCCCTCCCTCCCTCCCCCCTCCACACACGCACCCGGCACGGCCTTGGCCAGCGCCCCCAGCGCATCCACCACCTCCTCCTTGCCCTCCCACAGCCGCCCCCCACTAGCCTCAGCCACCAGGGCAGTGCCCAGCCGGCCAACCTGCTCCCCGCTCACCACGTCCCCCCCCAGCTGCACAACCAGCAGCAGCAGCAGGAGTACTAGAAGCGACAGCAGCAGCAGCAGCAGCTGCAGGAGGAGGGAGACTAGAGGCGGCGACAGGCTACCAAGGACCAAGCAGAGGTTGCTGACAGTCCAGTTGTCCATTGCTGAATGGAGGCAGCCAGGGGTGGGTCTGGGGGGTGAGGGAGGGTGAGGGGCAGGGGTGAGGGAGGGGGCCAGGGTCAGGGTCAGGGGGGCCGTGGCCTGACCTGGGCCAGTGCCGTGATAGCCTGCGCACACGCCTTCTTCCGCCCCCAGTGCTGGGAGGCCAGGCCTGACGCCAGCAGCGCTGTGATCTCCTGGGGGTAAGGTGCGGCAGGGCACAGCCAATGCCAGCCCTGCTGCTGCTGCTGCTGCTGCTGCTGCTGCTGCTGCTGCTGCTGCTGCTGCTGCTGCTGCTGCTGCTGCTGTCGTCACTCACAAGTGCCGCACAG
Organism: Haematococcus lacustris; assembly: GCA_030144725.1. Classification (NCBI taxonomy): domain Eukaryota; kingdom Viridiplantae; phylum Chlorophyta; class Chlorophyceae; order Chlamydomonadales; family Haematococcaceae; genus Haematococcus; species Haematococcus lacustris. The sequence goes on from JASKMD010000017.1 coordinate 3,672,828, forward strand.
GCAACGCTAAACAGGGGCAGACAGGGGCAGACAGGGGCAGGGGCAGGGGCAGGGGCAGGGGCAGGGGCAGGGGCAGGGGCAGGGGCAGGGGCAGGGGCAGGGGCAGGGGCAGGGGCAGGGGCAGGGGCAGGGGCAGGGGCAGGGGCAGGGGCAGGGCAGGGGCAGAGGCAGGGGCAGGGGCAGGGCAGGGGCAGGGGCAGGGGCAGGGGCAGGGGCAGGGTCTTTATTCACCTGGGCGTACAGCCTGAGCGCTCCCGCCTCACTGGCACATCCCTCCTCCCACACCTGAAGGTGTGACCGGCAGCAGCAGCAACATTATGATCAGGCACATGGGCTGGGGGTGGAAGAGGGGTCACCCATCCAGCTTCCCTCCCTGTTGCCTCCTCACCTCCACACATACACATGAGCTGGTAGGCTGGGTCTGATGCCCGGGTCAAGGCATGCTGGTGCTGGGGCATGCATGCAGGCTGCTGCTCACCCACTGCTTGCATTGCAACCAACTGGCCATCAGCACACAATCAGAGCAGAAGCTGACCAGAAGCTGACCAGAAGCTGAGCAGAAGCTGAGGAGAAGAGAAGTCGGTGCAAGCGCCATCACCAGCCCACTACCTCAAACAATGCCATGCGCCGCGACCATGCCTATCCCCTCATGGCTTGTCCTACCACTTGTCTCAGCACTTGGTTTGCCCCCGTGGCCTGCCAACTGATGTGCCGTTGCATCAGGGGCTTCCTCCTCCGCCCCCCTCCATCAGGGGCCTGCACACCCCCTCCACGCGCACCTCCTTCCACACGGCGGCCACCTCCTTGTCCTCATCCATCTTGGCCCCAAAGGCCAGGGGCAGCGTGACGGCGGCGTGCCCAGCTGCCACCTCTGGTGCTGCCCGCAGCAGCTCCCTCACAACCAGGCCGGCGCAGTACCTACAGCAGCAGCAGGCCTAGGAGGGCTGGGGGGGGGGGACGTGGTGAGCGGGGAGCAGGTGGGTCGGCTGGGGGGGGAGGGGGGAGGGGGGAGGGGGGAGGGGGGAGGGGGGAGGGGGGGAGGGGGTGGAGGGGGGAGGGGGGGGGAGGGGGGAGGGGGGGAGGGGGGAGGGGGGAGGGGTGGGGGGGGGTGGGGGGGGAGGGGGGAGAGGGGTACTCATAACACACCGGGCATCAGAGTCCGCCCCCTCGGCTGCGTACGCCTCTGCTGCCTCCCCCACCACCTTAGCCACCCTCTTGTCCGCTGCATGCTTGCACACCTGCAGCAGCAAACCAGCCACCACACCCTGATCAGGGGATGGGACACGCCCAGTGAGACGAGGAGGCAGGCAGGCATCAGCCTGTTGACACCCGTCCCCCACGCCTCCAGCCAGCCATAACCAGCCACATGCAATACCTTGTTGTCAATGCTCCCAAGGGTTGGGGAGGCAGCCATGGCATCAAGGTCTTGTTCAGGATGTCATCAAGGGTTGGCCGAGGGGGGGGGGGGGTCCTGGGCCGCCGCACCTCAGGCAGCGCCACCCCCCAGAGCCCCCGCAGCCACCTCCATCATCTCACTAGCTGACCCTAACAGAGCACCCCCCCCTCCCCCCCCCCCTCCCCCCCCCTCCCCCCCCCTCCCCCCCCCTCCCCCCCCCTCCCCCCTCGCTGCACACCTGGCCAGCCGCTGCAGCATAGGCCTTGCGCACCACGTTGCTGCGCTCACTGCGCATGCTGATGTCAAAGCCTGCAGCAGCAGCAGCAGCAGCAGCAGCAGTGGTGGTGGTGGTGGCCATCCCAACAGCAGCAGTGTAATCATCACCCTCCCCCTCTACCGGCCTTTCACCTTGCACATCCTCAGCCCTACCCTGGACCAGCACCTGCCCTCCCCTCTCCCCACTCCCTCAGCACCCACACCTTGACCAGGGTGGGGGCGTGCGGCCGCAGCGCTGAGCCAGCCCTGGCAGCCACCGAACGAATGAAGCGCGCCGTGCCCACCTGCAGCGCTGCAGGGCACTAGCTCAACACCAGCCACCAGCCTCAAGCCTGACCTGACTGCTCTGCCCCCCTTGTCTGCACGGCCACCTTCCACCCAACTGCCACAACCTACAGCCACCTTCCAGCCAGCTGCCTTGGCCCCCGCCTGGACTTCAGCCCCCGGCTATAAGCGTTGCCCCCGGCCATAAGACCAGCACCATGCACCTAGTCCTCACCACCAACACTAACCCTGAGCTGTGTGAAGGCGACACGCAGCCACCCTCAGCCACTGAGCCGACCTCCCCCTTGACCTGCCCCCTGACCTGCCCCTTGACCTGCCCCTCGGACTGCAACACCCCCCTGCACCAGCCAGTGGACTAGCCTCCCCCCTGCCCCTCCCCCCTGACTGCCCCCCTCATGCTCATCACATCTCGCTGCTGCCAGCTGCCACAGTCAGCCCAGCTGGTGAAGTGGAGCGCATCCAAGCCCTGACCTTGGTGTTCAGACCCACTCCACGCCGCACTACACCCGCAAGCACCGGCAGCAGCGCCTCAAGACTGCCCCCAGCTTCCAAGTCAGAGCCGGCCACCCTCTGTAGGAACGACACCAGGGTCAGGGTCAGGGTCGGGGTCGAGGTCGGGGTCGGGGTCGGGGTCGGGGTCGGGGTCGGGGTCGGGGTCGGGGTCGGGTCGGGGTCGGGTCGGGGTCGGGGTCGGGGTCGGGGTCGGGGTCGGGGTCGGGGTCGGGGTCGGGGTCGGGGTCGGGGCTCACAGCAGCCAGCTCCAGGGTGTCAGCCAGGCTGGAGGACTGAGCAGCAGCGGTGCGAGCGCTGTCCAGCCGCTCAGCATCCAGGCCCAGCCGGTTGGCGTGCTGCTCAATGTAGTTCAGGCTGCGAGCAGGCAGGTGGGGTGGAGCAGAGCTGGGGTCATTTTGTGCAGGTTGACAGGCAGGTGGGTGGGTGGGCAGCAGTTTTTATTTCATCGTGTACCAGTTGCATAAAACTGGTCAAAATGTCTTAAACTGACATGGCCCAATTTTGCACCCTCAACTTCTTTGCTCAACCAAAACTCGGCTCAGGTCAAACAATCAACGAATGTGAGCAAAGTGCAGTTCAGAGGTTTGACCTTACTTGGTGCACTTACACTGGCTTATGTCAAACCTTTCAGTCGTGCAGGTCAGAGGTTGCATTTCATAGCTCAATGCGCGACAGTGCAGTTTGAGAAGAAATGCAGTTTTTTTAATATGGCGTTGTTAGCGAACGCCATGTATAGAGCTGAAAAGACACACTGGTGGGCCAGTAGGCAGACGTGCAGGCGGACAAAATGGCAGGACGACAGCAGCAGCAGCAGCAGCAGCAGCAGCAGCAGCAGGCAGCAGCAGCAGCAGCAGCAGCAGCAGCAGCAGCAGCAGCAGCAGCAGCAGCAGCAGCAGCAGCAGCAGCAGCAGCAGCAGCAGCAGCAGCAGCAGCAGCAGCAGCAGCAGCAGCAGCAGCAGCAGCAGCAGCAGCAGCAGCAGCAGCAGCAGCAGCAGCAGCAGCAGCAGCAGCAGCAGCAGCAGCAGCAGCAGCAGCAGCAGCTGCAGCAGCAGCAGCAGCAGCAGCAGCAGCAGCAGCAGCAGCAGCAGCAGCAGCAGCAGCAGCAGCAGCACAGCAGCAGCAGCAGCAGCATGCAGCAGCAGCAGCAGCAGCAGCAGCAGCAGCAGCAGCAGCAGCAGCAGCAGCAGCAGCAGCAGCAGCAGCAGCAGCAGCAGCAGCAGCAGCAGCAGCAGCAGCAGCAGCAGCAGCAGCAGCAGCAGCAGCAGCAGCAGCAGCAGCAGCAGCAGCAGCAGCAGCAGCAGCAGCAGCAGCAGCAGCAGCAGCAGCAGCAGCAGCACAGCAGCAGCAGCAGCAGCAGCAGCAGCAGCAGCAGCAGCAGCAGCAGCAGCAGCAGCAGCAGCAGCAGCAGCAGCAGCAGCAGCAGCAGCAGCAGCAGCAGCAGCAGCAGCAGCAGCAGCAGCAGCAGCAGCAGCAGCAGCAGCAGCAGCAGCAGCAGCAGCAGCAGCAGCAGCAGCCGCAGCAGCAGCAGCAGCAGCAGCAGCAGCAGCAGCAGCAGCAGCAGCAGCAGCAGCAGCAGCAGCAGCAGCAGCAGCAGCAGCAGCAGCAGCAGCAGCAGCAGCAGCAGCAGCAGCAGCAGCAGCAGCAGCAGCAGCAGCAGCAGCAGCAGCAGCAGCAGCAGCAGCAGCAGCAGCAGCAGCAGCAGCAGCAGCAGCAGCAGCAGCAGCAGCAGCAGCAGCAGCAGCAGCAGCAGCAGCAGCAGCCAGCAGCAGCAGCAGCAGCAGCAGCAGCAGCAGCAGCAGCAGCAGCAGCAGCAGCAGCAGCAGCAGCAGCAGCAGCAGCAGCAGCAGCAGCAGCAGCAGCAGCAGCAGCAGCAGCAGCAGCAGCAGCAGCACAGCAGCAGCAGCAGCAGCAGCAGCAGCAGCAGCAGCAGCAGCAGCAGCAGCAGCAGCAGCAGCAGCAAGCAGCAGCAGCAGCAGCAGCAGCAGCAGCAGCAGCAGCAGCAGCAGCAGCAGCAGCAGCAGCAGCAGCAGCAGCAGCAGCAGCAGCAGCAGCAGCAGCAGCAGCAGCAGCAGCAGCAGCAGCAGCAGCAGCAGCAGCAGCAGCAGCAGCAGCAGCAGCAGCAGCAGCAGCAGCAGCAGCACAGCAGCAGCAGCAGCAGCAGCAGCAGCAGCAGCAGCAGCAGCAGCAGCAGCAGCAGCAGCAGCAGCAGCAGCAGCAGCAAGCAGCAGCAGCAGCAGCAGCAGCAGCAGCAGCAGCAGCAGCAGCAGCAGCAGCAGCAGCAGCAGCAGCAGCAGCAGCAGCAGCAGCAGCAGCAGCAGCAGCAGCAGCAGCAGCAGCAGCAGCAGCAGCAGCAGCAGCAGCAGCAGCAGCAGCAGCAGCAGCAGCAGCAGCAGCAGCAGCAGCAGCAGCAGCAGCAGCAGCAGCAGCAAGCAGCAGCAGCAGCAGCAGCAGCAGCAGCAGCAGCAGCAGCAGCAGCAGCAGCAGCAGCAGCAGCAGCAGCAGCAGCAGCAGCAGCAGCAGCAGCAGCAGCAGCACAGCAGCAGCAGCAGCAGCAGCAGCAGCAGCAGCAGCAGCAGCAGCAGCAGCAGCAGCAGCAGGCGAGCAGCAGCAGCAGCAGCAGCAGCAGCAGCAGCAGCAGGCAGCAGCAGCAGCAGCAAGCAGCAGCAGCAGCAGCAGCAGCAGCAGCAGCAGCAGCAGCAGCAGCAGCAGCAGCAGCAGCAGCAGCAGCAGCAGCAGCAGCAGCAGCAGCAGCAGCAGCAGCAGCAGCAGCAGCAGCAGCAGCAGCAGCAGCAGCAGCAGCAGCAGCAGCAGCAGCAGCAGCAGCAGCAGCAGCAGCAGCAGCAGCAGCAGCAGCAGCAGCAGCAGCAGCAGCAGCAGCAGCAGCACAGCAGCAGCAGCAGCAGCAGCAGCAGCAGCAGCAGGAGCAGCAGCAGCAGTTGCTGCGGTGAGGGTGCAGTGAGGGATGACTGCGGCAGTGGGGGTGTATCAGGGCGTCAGGGGCAGCCCCCAGCCAGCCCCTCCACTCACCGCGTGTCCTCCAGTGAGGACAGACCCTCGAGCAGGGCCTGTAGTGGGCAAGGGAGGGCAGGCTGGGCTGAGGGGGGGCAGGCAGGGGGGGGCAGCAGCAGCAGCAGCAGCAGCAGCACTACCCTCTTACCTAACGCCTAGCCCTGCCTCCTGTCAGCCAGCCGCCTGCCGCCTGCGCCCCCTGACACCTGCTTGTGCGCCGCCACCCCCCCTCCACCCCCCCCACCCCTGGCCTTGTCCCCCGCCCCTGGCCCCAGCCCGCCTGACCTGCACCAGCTGCGGCAGCAGTGGCTTCAACGCCTCAGCCCTGGCCTGCTTGGCCGCTGCCGCAACCCACACTCATGGCCAGGCCACGCACCTGGCAGGGCGGTGCAGGGCAGGGGCAATCACACCAGGCGTGACATGGGGTGGTGAGGCAGGCCAGCAGGGCAGCCCTCAGTGGAGGTAGCAGCTCGGCTCAGCTTCACCTCATCCATGGCCTAAACAAACCCTGACCTCCTGCCTCTTCTGCCCTAGGTGACTGGCCTGACCAAGGCTTAGCAGCACACTGCTTCCCGCATCCCCCTGCCCCTCTGTGCCTGCTTGCCCACATCCCAACCCCAACCTAACCCTAACCCTAACTTCCTGCCCCTCTGCCTGCCTGCCCCCCCCTTCTCCTGCTGATGAGGGAGAGCAGCGCTGCTGCTTTGAGGCTGGCCATGATGAGGGCAGGGGCCGGCAGGCCACACACACCTCTTCCACACTGGAGGTGATGCCCTGGTCCAGCATCAGGGGCAGCACCAGGCCCACTGCAGCCTGGGCATCTGCAGCCAGAGGGAGGGGAGCAGACAGAGGGCACGGGGTTAAGTGAAGGCACCAGCAGCGCGCTGTCGTTCAGTCAGCGCCTGACTCGACCCGGGACCACGCACTGCCGCCCGCCCCGTCGGACCGACCGCGGGGTGGCGACAAACTCGGATCACACAGTCGTAGTGTGACGCCGCGCAAGCTCCGCGCCAGACCCGCGGCTGCGCGACGCACCTGCGAGCACAAGGGCGAGGCGTCCGCTCAACACCGGCCTGCCGCGCAGTGTGCCGTATCGCACCATACGGCATGGACCGAGAGAAAGTGCGAGTGAGTCGTGAGAAGGGTAAAGGTGTGGCTCCGCGCCCTGCTCCTCATCTCTGCCTGCTGAACCTCACAAACGCAAGGTGTCATGAGTCCTTCACTTCAGCTGTTGGGGTCTGTTGAGATTTGTTGGGGATCTGTTGGGATTGCTTAGGGTGTATTAGGGTGTGTTGGGAGTCTGTTGGGGTTAGTTGGGAGTCTGTTGAGGTCCGCCAGGATTTGTCTAGGCTAACCTGCTTCAGGGCTGCTGGGTGGAGCAGATGGAGGAAGATTGGCTGCAGGCCTGGGGCAGCAGCAGGATCAGTGTCCATGGAGCAGGCGGAGCAGGCAAGCATGGCAGCGTGCCCTGACGCCAGCGTGGCGCTGAGGGAGGGGGTGGTGGGGGTGGGGGTGGGTGGGGATGGGGTCACCCACCGAGTCTTTGATGTCGTCCATGGCCCGGAAGGTCATGGTCCAGACCTGAGCCAGGTGCCCCTGCAGCTCTACCCACCTGCGCCACCCAGCACGAACAGCTGGAGGCAGCAGCACCCACCCCACCCCCATCTGTATGAACCATCTGACCTGAGCACGCCAAAGTGCAGCAGCAGCCATGACAGCTACGCAATGAGGGCACGCGCAGTGATCCCCACCCCAACCCTGCTCCCTCTCGAGCCCCCGCTGGCCTCTGACGCTGACTGGGGTGGGCCATCACCCGCCGCCCAGCTCCTGGCTCAGGCTCATCCCTCTAGAATGGGAGCATGGTCTCATGGGGCACAGCCGCACACTGCAGGGGCGGCAGGCCCCCTCCCCTCCCTTGCCTGCCGCACCCACACCGCACCGCCTGAGCCTGCCCAGCTGCCCTGACCCTGCCCCAACCCTGCCCAGCTGCCCTGACCCTGCCCCAACCCTGCCCAGCTGCCCTGACCCTGCCCCAACCCTGCCCAGCTGCCCTGACCTTGCCCCAACCCTGCCCAGCTGCCCTGACCTTGCCCCAACCCTGCCCAGCCTGTCCAGCTGCTCTGTCATGCAGAGCCTTCAGGCTGTGTTGCAAGGTATGACCTTTGACCTGCAATAAACTCCGCTGACCTTCACACCTGAGACATCCAAGTAAGATGGTATGTTCAAGTAAGGTCGAGCTGTACAGTCGAGGGTATGGACCTGGGCCATGCCACCTTCAGCTATCAACACCGCACCAGGGCAACACACCACTGCTGGGACAGGCAGTAACCTGCGGCCTTGAAGGAGGTCCGCCATGGCTGCCGCCGCTGCCTGCCTGCTGCGCCACAGCCGCCCTCCCAGCTCCTGAACCCAGGCAGACAGACACACAATCCAGCCAGGCAAACACATGACAGCCCTGCCCCTGCCCCTGCCCCTGCCCCTGCCCCTGCCCCTGCCCCTGCCCCTGCCCCTGCCCCTGCCCCTGCCCCTGCCCCCTGCCCCCGCCCCCGCCCCCGCCCCCGCCCCCGCCCCGCCCCTCCAGGCCCCCCCACCTTAAGCAGGTCAGCCATGATGGCTGGGAAGGCGGCGTCCACTGCAGCCTTGGGGTCGTCCACCAGCCCCTTCCACACCGCAGCCATGGACTCCTGAACCCGGGGGTTGGGGTCGTACTGGTACCTGGCACAAGTTGGACCTGGCACAACTGCCACAAACCGCCACGACTGCCATAACTGCCACAACCGCCACGACCAGGTGCAGAGCAGTCTGCAGCCTGGGGTTTCACAGCAGGCGCTGGCCCCACCCGCCACACCCAGGTGCGCATGCAGTGTGCAGTGGGTCAGAAGGGCTGCCTGCAGTCTCTGGTGTGGCTGGCCCTGGTGGGGGCTGTGAGGGTGGAAGGGTGGGGGGTGCAGTGCAATGCAGTTCCTCCCAGCAGCGGCAGCAGCAGCAGCAGCAGCAGCCCCCTCCTGGACACCACCTGTACAGCTTGGGCACCAGCTGCTGCACATGCGGCTGCAGCTGCTCGCCCGCAAGCTTGGCGATCCCGGCAAAGCCAAAGGCGGCTCCTCGCCGCGTGTTCAGCGCCTGCAGGGGGCAGGTCAGCGGGGGTGGGGCAGGCAGGGCAGGGCAGAGGCAGAGGCAGAGGCAAGAAGACTGGCAGCAGCAGCAGCAGCAGCAGCGCCCCTGTTGCCCACATACAGGGCAGTGCCCTGATGCCCTGCCCTGCAGCTGCAGCTGAACTGACCTCACTTGCTCTACCTACCTGACCTGACCTGACTTGACCTGATGCAGCTGACCCAGGCTGCATGCAGCTGCCCTGCCCTTATGCAGCTGGCCTGGTGGCCTGCCTGCCTGCCTACAGGGTTGTGTGGGCCCCCCTGAGCTGTGGCTGGTGACGGCCAGCTGCTAGGCTGCCTGCCTGTCCTGGCTAGCGTGCTGGCCTGCTGCTCCCTGACTGTCCCCCTGGTCTGGCCTGCCCTGTCTGTGCCCTGCGCCCAGCCCT